>PPHD01006782.1:8731-24015 GCA_002909625.1 Bambusicola thoracicus
TTTTTTTTTTTTTCTTTTTCTTTTTTTTTTGCCAGTGCTACTTGCTGTCATATAGTATTTTTTTCTTCCTGGTGAATTTCAGAAAGCACCTTTGGTGTCATGGCAACCCGTTCCTTTAAGATTTTCCAGAGATAACTTGAACTTGCTTGAAATAGCATCAGATCAAAGTTTCAAAACTGAAAACCAGAAGCTTAGCTATTGCTTAACAAATCACAACCTCAGCAAGGTAGAAGATGCTACAGAAAGCAGTGCTATGTTTTTTTTCCTTTGTTTTTGTTTTTTGTTTTTTTTTTTTTTCCCCTAAAGCCTTCTTTTTCCAGGTCAGCTATAAATATTCTTGGCATCAATATTGAAAAGTTGTTTCCATGCAATCTTTTAAAGTCTCAGTTATGCTTTGAAATGCGTACCTGCAAAAGTGGCAAAGAATCAGAAAACTTCCCTTTTCATCCCTGCCTAAATATATGTGGTGAAAGAAGACAAGCAGTTATTTCCAAATCATTTTTATTTTATTCAGAGGTGATATGCTCCTAGGAACATTATCTGTGACAGCTTTTTATCCTGCACAATGACCTCTCCCATTTACTACTGTAGTATTTTCTTTTATTTTGTCTGCATTCATATTTTTGTGTCCCTTATTTCCCCTTTACTATCACTGTGCCATAAAGAAAGATTAGATATGATAGCAACGGTTTGAGGCAGAACACCATGGTGTTGGATTAATTAGGCATTTAAATTTAGTGAGAAGAGTCCCTCACTAAAAATCTCCAGAGACACTTCATACGCTGGTTCTCTATGAACATGGGAATTAAAGTTAAGAAGATGAGAAAGTCAGATGCAAGTTTGGAGTTTGAATTATGAAGAGGATTTTACAGACTAGGATAACTAATAGGATTTATATTTGCTTAGCAAAGATGTCTCCAGAATGAAATGGTGTTGCATAAGAATGAAAGGAACTGCTATGTTAGGTGTCTCTAAATGCTTTTGAACAACTTATCAGCAAAGACTTTGAGCATGCATGAAATGAAGCACACTCTTTTCACCTAATACTTACTATGGAATTTGAGAGGGAGAGTTAATAAAACTGCCAGAGATCAGTTTGATTTTTTTCTCAAAATATTATGACTGCAAAGAGTTTTCAGACACCTCAATTTGCCCTTTCACAGAATTATTGTGACTGCATCCTGTAAAAATTAGAGTTTCCAAGTAAAAATGTGAGGGCAGATATGATTTTGCAGATTATTTCAGTAATGTCTGAAAGGGTAACTTCGGCATCTTCGGTCAGGATGTCCCTGAAGTTGTGTGTTGTTGACGCAGTATGGTGTCCCAGTTACCTCTTGGAGTATCAGTCAATCCCAGTGCCTTCCTGATTTGCTGATATTTTACTTCCCACTGTTTCTCTTACCCTACACCTTTTCCACTGCATATCCCTTCCCTGTCCTCTTTTGCTGTACTGTTTTGCCTTTTCTTGCCTGGCCTGCTGGAAACCTCATGTACATTGATCAGCTGGCCCAGAAGTCAGGGAAACAGTTCCTCCAGCCAGTAGCCAAACAAATCTGTTCCATCATTCAGACAAAGTATGGTCCTTCTTCTTATTATTATTATTATTATCTACACTTAGTGAAAGGAAAAGAAAGGAAATAAAATGTCTGGTTATTTTACTAGTTATTGTTTTAATTGTTCCTTTTTGTTTTTCTACTGAAACAACAGGACATTTGGTAGTTGTGGCCTCCATTCTTGTTATGCTTTTTTATCAGAAAATACTTTTAAAGAAAATATCTTAGATGTCAAGTAGGCAATAATATCATGATTTTACTTCTTTTTGGAACATGAAATCTAAATTATAGGACCTTGGATGATCAAATCATGATTAAATCCAGAATGAGTTCCGTATTCCTCCTAATATTATTTAATTTATTTTTATTAGCAATAATGAAGTTCGTATTTGATACAATTTAGAAAGCCTTACAATATATTTTTCCTCAGTCTTATTCATTCTTTTGCTAGCAGTGAAGCAGAACAAAGCTTAAGGTACGGTGTAATGCCATACTTTAGACATATATTAATTAAGCATTTATAAAATAGCCATTCATCGTTTTTTAATTTCTAACCACTAAAGAGATAGAGACATCCATAGAGTATAAATTGTCTCATTTAAAAGTGTCTAAATAGGCACACTGAACTGCCATGGTCATTTTCATAGAATCATAGAATGGCCTGGGTTGAAAAGGACCACAATGATCATCAAGTTTCAACCCCCCTGCTATGTGCAGGGTCGCCAACCACCAGACCAGGCTGCCCAGAGCCACATCCAGCCTGGTCATGAATGCTTCCAGGGATGGGGCATCCACAACCTCCTTGGGCAACCTGTTCCAGTGCATCACCACCCTCTGTGTGAAAAACTTCCTCTTAATGTCTAACCTAAATCTCTCCTGTCTCAGTTTAAAACCATTCCCCCTTGTCCTATCACTATCCATCCATTTAAACAGCTGCTCCCCCTCCTGTTTATATGCTCCCTTCAAGTAACGGAAGGCCACAATGAGGTCTCCTTGGAGCCTTCTCTTCTGCAAGCTAAACAATTCCAATTGTTTCCTCATTGGAGACGTGCTCCAGCCTTCTGAGCATCTTAGGGGCTCTCCTCTGGACTTGTTCTAAGAGCTCCATGTCTTTCTTGTGCTGGGGGCCCCAGGCCTGGACGCTGTACTGCAGATGGGGCCCCACAAGAGCTTAGTAGAGGGGGACAATCATCTCCCTCTCCCTGCTGGCCACCCCTTTTTTAATGCAGCCCAGAACACAGTTGGCGTTCTGGGCTGCAAGCACACACTGCTGGATCATGTCCAGCTTCTCGTCCACCAGGAACCCCAAGTTCTTCTCTGCAAAGCTGCTCTCAAGGTGTTTGTATAAACACCTGGGATTTCCCCGACCCAAGTGCAGGACGCTGCATTTGGCCGCACTGAACCTCATTAAGTTTTCGTGGTCCCACTTCTCCAGCTTGTCCAGGTCCCTCTGGATGATTTCCCTTCCCTCCAGTGTATCAACTGCACCGCTCAGCTTGGTGTTGTCTGCAAACTTGCTGAGAGTGTACTCGGTGCCATCGTCTATGTATTTCATGAAGATGTTTAAGAGCACCGGTCCCACGACTGATGCTTGAGGGACACTGCTTGTGATCAGCCTCCATCTTGACACAGAGCCATTAATCACAACTGTGTCCAGCCAACCAATTCCTAATCCATAGAATTCCTAATCCATGTTCCTGTCTTACCTATAGACTGGAAAGGAATAGAAAAGTAGTAATGATAATGCACTGGTTTTGGGATAGTTTATCCATAATGTTCAAACTAATCTCAGAACATTGTCAAAGCTCACTAGCTACCTTGGACACTTCAGACCATTTTCTATGGTTTTCTGTATTCATCTATCACCACTCTTGGATAAAAAATTGTGAGAAAAATATTCCAGCATATGTTCTTAGAAAAAAACAGAGAAATACCACACCACAGCATTTTGCCTTATTGCTCAATTCCTCACTGCAAATTTCTAAGTTGCTTGAAGCTGTGATGTGTGAAGAAGCATCTCCAATATCTCATTATGTCGCTATAGGTCAAATTAGTTGAATGTGCAGAAGGAGTTGAAAAATATCTGAATATATTTTGACAATTTGAATTTCAGTTAAAAATATTTTCATACAGTTTGGTAACTAGCCCTGGAGTCAGTTTAATTGCAATTAAATTTCTAATGTTGCAAACTGAGTCTTTCACAGCAAATAATTTAAGGATACTAAAGTTGACCTGCTCTGTTTAATCATTGGTAACTACTTTCTTTAGATGTTTACTATGGCATCTGTGTCTGATGAGAAATTTATAGCTGTTAGCTTGATAGCACTTTCAAACACCACAGTGACTCCTATTCTTATTCATGGATGACTTTCCTTGATCACTATTTTGTGTCTTAGCCATTTTTTTAATTAAGGCCTATTTCTGTCAATGAGCATCAGTGATAAACAGCGGATAAGAATAGATGGATGACACTTGAAATATCTTTTTCTAGATTCCTCACTGAAACTGATCGTTCATGCTTCCTCTTGTCAGTAGAGATGGACATCTACAGAAACAAAATCATCACAAAGCATGGCTGACATAAGATGTCAAGTATCAAGCTGTGTGTTCTACTATTTTTATTAATAATCTGCAAATCAATATAAAATTACTCTTGATGAAATCTGTAGGCTATAAGAATTTTCAGGGTGGTAAGCATTGAAGAAACCAGGAAACCATGTAACATAAAACTGGAATCACTTTCTATTTTAGGATATTTTACACAATAAGTATTTTATCTAAATGCATTTGGAGATTAGAAAATATAGATTATAGCTCATACCATTGGGACAGATGTTGTGTATTAAACTGAAAGAACTAAGAAAGATCCAGGGCTTATGGCTGGGTTTACGTTAGCAAGTGGGGTGCACAAATAAAAGAGGACCTGTGAAGCAATATAACTGGGGATGTGGAGGATCCGACACCCATATTTCACATATTCAATTTTTTTTTTTTTTCACTTCAAACTATCTTAAACTTTGTCACAAAGACTGAGTGTCTATTTATGCCTAGAAAGCACAAGCTGTTCACCTAGAATTCCTTCTTGTTACTTCCAACTGCTTCCATCTTCCAGTCTGGTTTCATCCAAAAGGAATCCCATTCGTGTACTCTTTAGCTGATCTTTGATGCAAGTAAATGGGCAAAATGTAAGTGTATGTCAAAAGTACATGCCTGATCTGAATTGAGACACTAAAGTAAGAAAAGAAGGCTAAAGTTCTTAGAAGTTCTGAATACAAAAATTGCAATTAACCTAATTACCAAGAATAACTAGCTTTAGTGAAAAAATACTGGATGTGAAATAATAAGTTACTGTAGTCAAGAGATGATATTGCTGCAGCTAGTGCCTTAAAGTTGAAGGTAAATGAATTTAAATTTTACATAGAAAGATACTTCTCAAACAATGATTAAGCAGTGAAACAACTAATATATTAAAGTGGTGGAGAATCTTTTAATAGCTTCCAAATAGGATACTATACTTTCCTGTCAGACATTATTTTGTCAGCTTTGATTTGTTGGGCTCATTATGAGCCCAAATGAGTTAACTTTCATAATGTGATATGTATAATATCAAACTAGCTTATATGATAGTCCACATTCTAAGGACTCTCTGCATTTTATATCTCTCAGTAGATTTAATTTCTTTTATTTCCTTGAATAATCTTATTATCATAGTTTTACAAATGATTTGAATATGAAATTATTTACATTTTATACTGTTCTATCTAAATGAGCTTAAAGCTGTTGAGTTCTTAGATACTTCATATATTGTCATATTTATTATTACAGACCTTGTCTGCTAAGCAAGTTACAGCTGTGTGTAACAAGATAACAGTATTTGTTCATATCCACAACTTAAGAAAAATATGGACACAAAAATTCCTCATGACTGAAAAGTCTAAATAATCAGAGAAATGTGTTAACTTCTGTCTTGTTTCTGAATCACATTATATAATTTTAGTAAAATAACTTTTTAATTAAAAATATGTTTTACAACCTTACCTATTCGGATTCTGCAGATTTTCAACATTATTTTCAAGTATCTTATTTTGCTTTCTATTGGATTTCCACAGTTTACACTTATCATTAAATCTTTTTCTTCATAATACTTTGTTGAGGCTGTTGAAACTTAAATATTCACATTCTACTATTTATCTAGGCATACTAAAATGAATCAGACAGTTTAAAATGAGATAGTTCTTATTAAACATGCAGAGAAATGGATAGTTAAGAAGTGCACTTTGAAGTAGAGGAGAATCAGGCTTTGAATTTGTTAGCATTTTAATAGAGTTGAGAAACCTCTGGTATTCATAAAGTCCAGACAATGTCTTTGTTGATTATGTGAATAGTTCAAAACCATTTAAAACTTGCTTTCCCTCAGGACGGTAAAAGGCACAACTGAGGGGATTCAAGCAAGGGTGAAGATATCAAAAAAGGACACCTTAAGAGACTTTGAATGAAAAGCAAAGTGTTTATCTTCCATCAAAACATTATTATTTATAATTTTAAAACTACTATTCAATGTTTTTCATTTAGGATTCTGTAAGATCTACACCAGGTAATTGCAATTTTGTGTGTGTGTGATGTTGAACATATTTGGCCCAAGTCAAAAAAAATGAAACTTAAAATGAAAAATTAGGGAACCATATAATGAATGCAATTCTGTGCTTTACTGCATATTTACTCTTCAGTGATTCGTTAGGAGATGACATAAGATGTAATTTGGTGCTTTAGTATTTTGTTTCCTCTTCACAAATGCTCTCTACAAAAGTTCTGGTTCATATGGTTCATTTTGTAATGTTCTAATCAGGTGGATGAAAATTAAGAAAAAAATCAATAAAGGTCCAAATGTATCCACATTTCATTAGCCTAATGTAAAATAAATTACAAATATCTCTCCAATAGGGTCTGTAGTATTAATGGATATTAAATACTGTCTATTTCAATGTACTAGATGTCAATTTTTTTCTGTTCTTGTTTCTGAGACAGTTCTCCAATATATACTAATTTTGCCTTATAATTTGGTCCATTTATGAGCAGATTTTCTAGATCACACTCTGCCTTCAGAAAAATCTGGTGATTTTTTTCTAAACTGAACCAAAATCAACTGGGAGGATTCAACATCATACCAGCCATAACAGTGCCTTGAGTATCAAGCTAAGAGAAAGTGAATAGGAGCACATGAGCGCTGAAGGCACTTACCACTACACCACACCTGCATACTCCTAGCTCTTTTCTTCTTCTGCCTCCTTCAATATTCACTGGAAAGAACTGAGACCACTTCTGTGTCCCAGGATAGCTGCTAGCCTGTCAGTACTTCATACTTTACAGAGCTAAAAACATGCTCTCCTACAAAAATATTTGCTTAGATTTATTAATCATAATTATGTACTATTTAACTAAATGCAATAAGGATCTTATACTTAGGAAAATATAGTAATGTAAGAGATATCTATCAAAAGTGACCTTTGCAAGAACAGTTTCCTTTTGTGTAAATCGAACAGAGATAATTTTGTTATAGTTTGTATGAGAGCTGTTCCAAAAGTAATGCCTGCAGTTTTATAATGTTGGCTCACAACATCAGAGGGAGATGTTGGTGGTATGGCAGTAGAGACCGAACCTTCCCACAGATAATCCTTCACATTTTGTTTGAATGAAACACAAGCAATACTCAGCAGGTAAAGTGATATGCACTGCTGTTGCAATAGGAAAGGGGTGATCTTTCTGGATTTCCTGAAACCTGGACAAACCACCAACTCTGACCGATACATCATGGCACTGACTGAGCTGAAGGCTCCAACTTCCAGAGTCAGGTGAGAGACCAAGACAGCCTTTCTCTTGCAACACCGTAACCCCAGGCCCAGTACCAGTTGGAAGACTGTGGACCACATGGTATATCTTGGCAGGACTGTCCTAGGACAGCCTCTGCATAGTTTTAATGTGGCACCTTCTGACTTCCATCTGCTCAGGCTGTTGAAAGATGGACTGCATGGGCAACATTTTCCTAGCAATGATACTGTCACAGCTACTGTGAGACATTGATCACCTACATTGGTGGAGCTTTTCACGTGCCTGGCTTGCAGGTTCTTGTTCCTCAATAGCAAAAATGCACAGCTAATGGTGGTGTCTGTGTAAACAGTGATTTGTAGATGAGAACTTGCACTATCAAGTAGTGTTATCAAGCTGTTCTTATCTATTGTCGTTTCTACGGAAATAAATCAGAGACATTTCTTTTGTTATGACCTATGAACTAGAAAAATTTTAAAAAAATGTTTTGGGAAGGCATGGGCAGATGGCATCTCATGGCATTGAAATGAGCGCTTCTCTTTGCCACCTAGAAGAGTAAATAAGAAAGAAAAAGGTCATTCACATCCAGCTAGCTGAGAAACTCTCCAAGACCATCCTTCATTCCAAGAGGAGGCACTAAGACTGTGCTGGGCAGTGGAGTGTGGGGAAAGCAGATACGAGAACTCTAAGGAGAGCCTAAAGCAGCTTAGGAACCCTCCTAACTAGACTTAAATCTAATTTAAGCAATGCTTTCATTCCTTAGCCCAAAGGAATTTGTTCAGGATGAAGCAGTTCAAAGTTTTATGATTCAAACCCTCCTTGTCTGAGGAAAAATAATACAGTATGTGCTTTAGGTAAGCTCACTTCTGTGTATGATCAAGATTAAGAGGTCTTTGTTTGCCCATGGGTGCAAGAAATAAGCTATGGGTAGCATCACTGTTTCATACCAGTGGTCAGCAGACACTTCTGTTATCTAATGCAAGTCTTTGTAGACAGCAAGGAACCCTTGAGCTATACACTGAAGATCGGTGTCATGGACAGATTTTGTAAATTTCTGTGCAAGAATGACTGGGTGAAATGTTCTGATTTGTCCTTCTCTGCAGTCAGACTGGATAATCAAAGTGATCCTTTCTGCTCCAGTAAGCATTCAGCCTTTTAGCTGCCTTTACAAGGAAAAATGTCAGGAATTTATTTTCCACCTGATTTCCCAGATGAAAAATAAAGCAGTTTACTGACATTCTTTTAATGTCTGCAAATAGATAATGTGTTATAAAAATTGATGAGGCAGCGAGGGACTTATTCCACATATTAAACAATTCGTACAAATGGTCAAGGATTAAAAAATGGAGAAGAAAATTCTTCTTAAATGGGATGATAAATAGGAAACAGTAAAGAAAGTTTAAGTATTTCTATTTAATTCTTTGAAAGCATACTGAATTATTTATTAAAAATAAGAAGAAAAGCTAAAGCAAATTCAATGCAGAGTTTTCAGAACACACCACTGGAATTTGTACTGTATTTGTACAAAACATACTGTTCTGCTCTATCAGATTTTCCAAGAAAGGGGAGAAAGGACAGTGGTACAGAAGATAAGTACCAGCCTTGGCCAATGCAACTGCCACATTCACCTTCATGCTTTAATTCATGTGGTAGAGAACATTTATGGCACTTCATGTGTTCCTCTCCTTGCTGTCTATTCAACCACTGTGCAAGTGAATTCACCACCCAGGACTGAAAATATATATACAGACTGATGATACCCTGTTTTAGAATCAGACTCTTTCAATGACTCTCTATCTCCAGATGCCTGTTAAACAAAAACAGTGCATGTCATTCTGCCACCTAGAAAATCAGCATCATAGCTGTTGTGGGTCTGCTGTTAACAGGCTCCTAGAGATGCAATAAACTTGCATCTGTTCTGTCAAGGCAGAAATAACCAGTGGCTGGGAGGTTAACCTTTTTAACTTTTAAACATACATTTTGCACAGTATTCCGATTGTGCTAGAAGTGCATACACAATTCAGTGTGTACATTTCTCTGCAGATCCTCAGACAGTTTTCCCTTGGTGCCTTCAGTCTGTCAATATTGAGTTTTCTCCCAGTATATTTTCAAGAATCTCTATCTCTGTGTTGTAATACACATATCCATTGCTGGCAATTAGTACAGTATGTTGCTATGACAATTTCAGAGTGAGTCTATTGTATGATGCAATGATTCAGTAATATAATAGCAGAATGTCAATTTAAAATCCATTCCTGTTTCCCAATTTCTTTTTATCAACATAAAAAATAACCTGCCCCCAAGATGAAGTCATTTTAAAGAATCTTAATAGATTTTCTTCAATACAAACAATTAAGAATATTATTTTAAACTGGTACTCTTACAATGGCCATGATTTATTTTTAAGGGCAAAGCTTAGGAGAGGAGAAAAATGTTCTGATATTTTTAAAGTGGGGGCTTCCAAGTTTGTAAGTATCATCAAAACTTAAATCCAAATTATTGATGGAAAATTACGTCCCTGTTTGAACATTAGCAGGATCAGAGAGGTGGATTTAGTTAGATTTGTTTTTTCAGAAATCAAAAGGCTACATTAGGCTATTATACCCTCAGGTACTTTTCAAGAGAAATTCACTAGGACGAAACACATTAATTGATGAAATGTAGTGGTTAATTCAGACAGCAAGTAAGAAAGTAGAGAAATGACCCAACATTGCTTCTAGAGTGAATTATCTCTAGTGTAGATTAAAATTAAAATGTCACATTAAAAAGGAGCCTCATTTAAAATGGAGTAGAGGCTTATAAAGATCAGAACTGATCTGCTGTCAATTTATTCAATTTGCTATGCAAAACATTTAGATAAAAGTCACTTCAGAATGACCTGGTCCTTTCTGTTGAGCTACAGATATGAATACCTTTCTCCATCAAAATTTTCTTGGCTGTTTTTAAATTCTCGTGTTTGGAGGAAAATCAGAAT
Source organism: Bambusicola thoracicus (assembly GCA_002909625.1). Classification (NCBI taxonomy): domain Eukaryota; kingdom Metazoa; phylum Chordata; class Aves; order Galliformes; family Phasianidae; genus Bambusicola; species Bambusicola thoracicus. Next base: position 19,082 of record PPHD01006782.1, read on the forward strand.
ACAGCTCCTGCAAATTTATGAAATTTGAACATCAAAAACAAAGTGATCTCTGTATTAACTGCCCAACTAGACTCAGTGACACATATCAGTTCATACTCCTCTTGGCATATGTTCAGCTCATGTCCCAGCCATGTCCTTTCATCACATTTTCAAGATCAGATGTAATTTCTCTTTCTCTTTGAAAATAAGTGTGAATGTGAGGCTAAAAGCATTGTTTCACAGGTGTCATTCTATTTATTTTTTCTAATAAACAACATAATTCGGATGTAAAGGCCCTCACCTGAAAAGGAGAATGCAACACTTTCTTACAGGCAGGAGCATTGCTATGACTGAGGGATGAACTGCCTCACAGCCACAAGAGCCAGGATCCCACGTTCAATAAAGGTATTTTTCCCTTTTGTAATGCGTTACTCCAGTCTAGATCTTGATCAAATGTCAACTAAGAACTTTGGCTTTATCTGGATTATCTGTCAGTAATAACTTTTCATTCTTTAAAATGCTTAAATAGCACTGGATCCCCCTCCATGGCGATGATTTATTTTGTAATGTAAAATAACAAATGATGTTATGACTAGCTGAACAGAAATACCTGCATATGTGCTATGAAAACTGATTCAGAAGAATGATGCATTAACACAGAGCGAACCCATCTTGAGAAGTATTCCAGGACAGAATGTCAATAACTGCCATGAGTGTTTTTTGCTTGTTATTTCTTTTTCTGGGCTTTCTCCAATTTTCTCAAATAATTAATCATGAATAGCTAAGAAACATTTGGAAGACACTAAAGGAGCTGCCTTGAGAAGAACAACAAAATTGTAAATATTGCACATTCTTTCTAAAATTATCTGTGTTTTTTCCAACATTCTTCATGTAGTTACTGACCAGGTACATTCTTGCTATGGTAACCCCCTGGTTAATGAACTTTAATCCACTGAGTGATAGAAGAGCATTTGACTTTCTCCTTTGTGAATGAAAACTGAAATGCAGAGTGTATCCTTGTAAAATAACATTTCTCTCCTCTTCTCTCCTGTGTTTTTCTTCTTGTCCATGATGCACTGACATCTCATCACATACAGGTTCTCTTTTGGAGTTCATGCTTCAGTATAAAGCAGTTTCTCTCTAAAGCAATATGACTTGTACATGGACAGATCACTCCAGTGACTGTTTCTAGCTGTCACCATGGACATGGTTTGGCTTCCTTTATCCTCTACAGTCCTCTAGTATTATCCCTACTAGCTTTTTCCTCAGACATTTCATGTCCATGTCCAAGTCATGCCACACAGATCCTGAGAATCACACCATACAAAAAGTATTTAAAATACTTTGGAGAAAAAATATCCAAACACAAAATTTGTTGTAGAAGTACCAAGGTCAAGGACTGCAGATCAGATGTTGTCATGCTGTCTGGCCAAGCTATTTTAGAGAGTATCCATTCACTGAAGTGTAGGCAAGAGTCATTCTATGCTGCCTGAGCTGTTGTCCTGGGATAGATGGCTGTAGCTTCATGAAATATTATCTTGATACCAAGAGTGTGATTTGCAGCTAGCATCATTTTTATCCAACAGTGTCTGTATTCCTTCTGTAGCCCTAAATCCACTTGGAGCACACCAGATAAGTGTTCCTATGCCTAAATTCCCTTAATCCCCTATGCCTTAATCTCCTTAATCCCTTATGCCTGAATTCCCAGTAACGCAACAACCTGGCACCTGATGGCTACTTTCTCTCTACAAGCACTGCTGAATACATACTCTCCAGCTCGCCAGCTGTTGGTAAAAGTCAAGGGGTAATGTGAATGCTGCTCCTGATTTTGCATCCTATGAGTCAGTTGGGAAGGGAGTGAGAGATTTCTGCTATCAGAGTGAAAGCAGGCATGCCCTGCAGGTCAGACAGCATTCCAGGGACACAAAAGGCCCTGGACTGTTTATTGTAAGAGGAATAAAGTGTCTGGAGAGCAGGACTCCCCTTCCACATCTCCATCCATGCTTGCTTGCGCAGTCTTTTACAAATGTCCTTTGGTTTCACTGTGCCACAACTTTCAGCAGAGGGAATATTTTCAATTTGCATTTTCTAAGGTCATTTCTAGTGAAGGTTAATGGATTTTCTGTGACTCAGTTTGGGCACTATATGACCTCACTTCCTCCTATTTTTCAGAAAATTGTTCTCTGCCAGAACAACTGTACTTAAAAGCTTCCTTATCTGCCATAATACCAGTCTCATGCAACATATTCTCTTATATCATTTCATGTTGCACGTGGTCCATCACCCTCTCTTGGGTGATGTAAGGCACATGCACGAGCATTAGTAGTGGATGAGTACTCTACCCTCAAGGGCTAACTTAGATATTGAAAATGTTTCATTATTTGGAGCTTTATTTTACCACATAAAGATGCCTAGATGGGAAAAAAAAAAAAAAGCCTTGCAAAGAAAGACTTGGGTGTCCTGGTAGATTCACTGAACAAGAAGCAGAAGTGTGCCCTTATTGCAGAAAAGGACAACAGCCTCCTGAGTTGCGTTAAAAAGAGATCTGCTAGTAGATCATCCTTCCCCTCTACTGAGCACTGGAGAGACCACACTTGGAGCACTGTTCTCGGATCCAAATTACATGAGAAATATGGAATGTGGGAGCAAGCCAAGAGAAGGGCCATGAAGATGATGATGAGACAGCAGCAGCTATCCTATAAGGAAAGGCTGAGAGAGCTGGGACTGTTTAGTCTGGGGAAGAGAAGATTTAGGGGGGAATTTTACCAATAAAAATAAATACCTGAAGGTGGTGTTCAGTGATAGGACTCAAGGAAATGGCATCAAACTGTATCAGGGGAAGTTCAGATGGGCTAATAGGAAAAGTTTATTTACTGAGAAGGTGGTTGGGCTCTCAAACAGGCTCCCAACCTGATATAGCTCCAAGCCCCTTGGTGTTCAAGGAGTGTTTGAATTATGATCTCAGAGATATGGTAAGTCTGGATGGTCCTGTGTGGAGCCAGGAGTAGGACTCTTTGATCCTTGTGGAACCCTTCCATCTCAGGATTTTATTATGATAATACATCTCTTCAGTATGTGGTCTTGGCATATCTTTAAAAAAAATAGAACTGATAATACATTTTGGTACTTAGTGTATTGAATAAGCAGAACAGTTTCAGTTCTGATGCCTATGACAGAAAAGTGAAGCTCAAAAAAGAGTGATCCTTGTGGAACAATTCTGATTCTTTGACTGTGCAGCTGACTGAACACTGGCATAAGTTGCCCAAAGAATATGTGGAGTTTGCCTAATTGGAGATATTCAAAACTTGGCTGAACATGGTCCTGGGCAACCTTTGCTAGGTGTCCCTGATTGAGCAGGTGGGTTGAACCAGATAATCACCAGATAATCTTCAGAGGTCCCTGCCAACCTCAACCACTTAAACATGCTGTGGAATTCAAGTGTCTGAGGCTATGAAATCCAGGCTCACATAAATGAGGCTTCAGAAGTCCCCTTTGGTAAGAAGAAAACTTGGATTTCAGTTGTACTTATTCCTTTTGTCTTTTTAGTGATGGTGAGGCTAAGTGTTTAGTGTGTCATGACTATCTCTTGGTTACTTGTAAGTAGAAGTTTCTGTTTTCACCCAAGCAAAATACTGCCATTGTATGACGTGAGAGTAGGGTCACTATTACATGGTGCCTTCTGCTGAAAAATTCATACTGTTTGAGACCATCTCTGAGCCAAGTCTGGTGTATAAATATATATATCATGTTACTGCCAGATCAGACACATGTTCTTTACTACTATGCTTTTCTCTGATGAGTAAGAAAACACATAGTCTGACCACAGTAATAATTAAAGGTATTTTGGAATTAATTTCCTCTCATGTAGCAAAGTCCACATTTCCCATTCAGCATGAAATGAATTTCCCGATGAGGTTTCAAAATAAAGAACCTATATTTGAGCAGAGGAGGTAGAAATGCAGGTACTGGTCTCTTCTCTCTGGTAATGGATAACAAGATGCACAGGAATAGCACAAAGCTGCACCAGAGGAGGTTCAATCTGGACATTAGGAAAATTTTCTTTACTGTAATGGTGGTCAAACACTGGAATGGACTTTCTAGAATGGTGGCTGATGCCCCATGTCAGTCAGTGTTCGAAGAACATTTGAACAATGCTCCCATCAATGTGCTTTAGCTTTTGGTTAGCCCTGAAATGGTCAGGTAGTTGGACTTGATGATCTTTGAAGGTACCTTTCAATTATCCTCTCCTCTCCTCTCCTCTCCTCTCCTCTCCTCTCCTCTTCTCTCCTCTCCTCTCCAAAAGATAAATGTATGAAGAATTTGAGTAAGATTTTTGAAAGTGCTGCTGCACACAACTTTAACATACTTGCAATATTCAGTGGAATATATTTTCCTTGCAGTCCACTCCTTCTTTGTCTGTTAACTTCAAAGCATATTATGCAAGCACTAAAACACGCTATAAATAATTCAGCTATATAACATCATTCTATAACATGACAGCATAGCTGCAGCCCTATGCGTAAAGAATACTGAAGCTCTAAAGGCTTTCTACAGTCATAGGGCTTACTTGTTTTGGCTCAAAAGAAAATTCATTCTTGATAAAATCTAGAATAAAAGAATCAGAATGGTTTGGGTTGGAAGGGACCTCTAAGATCATCTAGTTCCAATCCCCCCGCTACAGGCAGGGAGACCTCCCTCTAGACAAAGTTGTTCAAAGCCCCATCCAGCTTGACCTTGAATGCTTCCAGACGGGGCATCCGTAACCTCTCTGGGCAACCTGCTCCAGTGTCTCACCACCCTAACAGTAAAGAATTTCTTCCTAATACCTAGTCTAAGTCTACCCTTTTCCAGTTTAAGGGCATTTCCTCTTGTGCTGTCACTACCTGCCCTTATAAAAAGTCCCTCCTCAGCTTTCCTGGAGGCCCCCTTCAGTTACTGGAAGGCTGATATAAGGT
>PPHD01006783.1:0-17441 GCA_002909625.1 Bambusicola thoracicus
ACCTGGACACAGTACTCCAGATGGGGCCTCACAAGAGCAGAGTAGAGGGGGACAATCACCTCCCTGTCCCTGCTGGCCACCCCTCTCATGATGGAGCCCAGGATACCATTTGCTTTCCGAGCTGCAAAAGCACACTGTTGGCTCATGTTAAGTTTATCATCCATCAGTACCCCAGGTCCTTCTCTGCAGAGCTGCTCTCAAGGACTGCTCCTTCCAGTCTGTACAGATGCCTGGGGTTCCTCCAGCCCAAGTGCAAAACCCTGCACTTTGCCGTGTTGAACCTCGTTACGTTCACCCAGGCCCGAAGGTTCATCAAAAAGCCAAGAAATGACATTTCTGCTAAACATTGTGCTTTCAACATGAAAACCTGCTGCTTGCAACATGAAACTGAGAAAGCTGGTACTTACGTCTTCCTAAGTAGCAAGTGCTGAATCCAGCAATGCTCTCAGGCAGATGAATGGTGCGAGTTACTGGCATTCATGTCTATTTCCTTCTAGATCTTGCCTTTGTAGAGTAAGCTCCTTGGGCAGTACTTGTCTCACTAGTGAGAAACCCTGAAGTGCTAATCTGGCACTGGCCACAGAAGACTCTTACAGCTTTCCTCATTTCTACTTCAGTAAAACAAAAAGAAAAAAAAAAAAAAAAAAAAAAAAAAAAGGAAAAAAGAATAATAGCTGCAGCCTACAGCTTTCATAAGGAAGAAATGACACACTGTGGCAACGCTTTCAAAGCTTTCTTTCTATAAAGGTCCAGCTATTCCCTGGGAGGAACAGACTGGCCCTGGTAGTAATTTACCCAAAAATAATAGAGTCAAATGCAGCTTTGTGCTTGCTCATCTTCCAGGGCAGACAGAACTGCTTCTTTCTAGCAGTTGCAGATATTGTGAAGAGCAAAGGCTATACTGTGCAGTTGGTGCAGACTGGGCAGGCAAAAAGTAACTGGAGCTCTTACTTTCTCTCTGTAGGTGAAAAGAGAAAAGCTGATGTTCTTCCTGCTCTAATCTCACTGTTCAAGAATGTAACAAAGCCAGTGGAATCCTTGGAAAGATTGGGACAGCAGTTGTGTTTCAACCAGTCTGGGAGAAAGTATATTTCTGAAAGGCCACATAAAAATGGGCCTCTACAGCCCCAGCTGTCTTGTGTCAAATGCAGGGTTTACAGAATCTCTGTGGTGTTTCTCCATGCCAATTAGTGGAGCCCTTTAAAATGGCACGATCCATCCAAGCTGTGGTCTTTACAGAGAAAGAAAGAAAAAAGGATTGCTGACAAAGTAGAGAGGATACCACAACCACACAAGTTGCTCGCATAATCAGAAGGATGCTGCAGAGCTGTCAAGCACATATCCTGACTGTCCTTGCTCCTGAACAGCAGACACGCTCAAGAAGCATTTACGTTAGTGGTTCACACCTCATGGCCCAAAAGACCAACGTGCTGGATTACAAACATTATTTGGAACTACCAAGCATTAGTAAAAAAGATATACTCCCATGCAAGACGTGGTAGGCGATTCTGAATACTTGGCCTCATTTCTGAGCAAGATCAATTTCTTTCTTCAACCTCTGACACCTGGCTATGTCACCAGGAGTCTCAGCAGAGAGCCAGAGGGTGCAGAACCAACCCAACTGCAGAACAGTTCAGACCTACCAAGACACTTTGTGTCATGCTTACAAAATCACCAAGAATTTCAGAGCTTGCATATTCCTCTGTAAATTTTACCTATCCTTCCCATTCCTACATTAGGAAACCTACATGAGTCAGACACACAGACTGAGGCTGTGAAAAGTCCATACTGTCAGCATGACAGTTATGTTCCAGAGGGAATTTATCATGCTATAGTTTATAACCTAACCCTTCTCATCCCTGCACTTGTGCTCGGGGCAGGAAAAAACACATAAGAACATATAAGAGATTGTACAGATTACTTTCCCCTAAATTAATTGCATTTATACGTTTTAAGAAACCTTCATTTAAGGAATTTAACAAAAATAGTTCTGTGACATAAACAAGTGCATACCATTGCTTAGTAAAGCTGGGAAAGGACTCAGGCCTAACTAGAGAACCTGGAAGTCCACAGCCATGCATTTTAAGGACATATTAGTGTCTTCACTACTGTTATTTCAATAATATTTAGAAAGCAAAATTGAAGATTCTACATAAATGCACAATATAAAGTCAAAGTGCCTACTGGTCAAACTTCAAAGTGCCTACTGGTCGAAGTGGTACAAACCATATTCAGCATGGAATGAAAGCAATCAAAGTCCTTTCCTCTCCTTCTCATTTCCACCAGGAGAAGCCACAGGTAACATCATTCCAATCTGAAGTGACATCAAAGTCAAACGGGTGTACAAGAGAGGACAGCTGAGCCTGCATCTTGATGGAAAACTGATCCTCACTTCCTCTGTGTAAATGCCAATTAATCCTCAGGCTTTTGCTCTGGAAATCCAAGCAGAAAACAGCACCAGGGAACTGCAATTTCGATGCCACGTTTGGGGGAGGCAGAGTCGGCAACCCAACAGAACACAGCACTTGGAGCAGGGGTAAGCGAGCCCTTGTTAGCTCCTGTGGAGCCACATCCCCCAGCTGATTTGTTGATTCTAGACACGAAAGACGAGCGTAAGGAGGTAAATAGCACTGCTCTTCGTTGGGAAAATAAAGTGATTATTCTCAGAAGTATATTTATTCCCCTCCTGTTTGTCTGCTTTTACTATTTCAGGCATTATTTTTTATTTTTTTATTTTTATTTTAACTGTTTCAGCTTCTTATTATGTTCACTCCCTTTAAAGGCAAATAGAGTTTAACAGATCTTGTCACCAGGAAGGGGTGGGGGTGGGACAGGGAGAACGGCAGACCTTTTATTAAACCTTTAAAAAAAGATTTCTAACTCACATTGCAAGTGAAAACAACAAGAGCCATAAAACTCTTAAAATGGAAAGCTGTCGGTGAGATTAAGCAGATCCAAACTCTGCCATCCATTTCTCGTACTTCTCCAGGTCTGCAGTAGAAACAGATTTGGAGATTTTCTTCAGAGCCAACTCAAAGTCCCCCTTGGTAACTGGCATCTGAAGTTCCTCTTTAGAAAGTGCCCGAATCTCTTCTGGAGTTAAGCCGTTAATACGCCGTCTCATTGCCATTAAAGAGGCATCCCTGGAAATACAGGACAGTGCATGGGAGCTAATTGCTAGCAGCATGTGCGTAAGCTTGTGAATTTTGATTGTATTCTCTTGCTAGAAACCACTGGCAGGAACACTTCAGAGAGCATTTATTTACCAGAGGAGATGCGGTTCACATCTTTGTTTGCATCCACATTCCCAGATCCCAACATTAATTCAATATAAAGAATGCACTGGCACCAAAACTCATTTAACCATATGGCAAATGCACAGAGATAATTAAAACTATAAAACTGATTCATAGAGATGAAATTCTACATCTTCAGCACAGGAAAGGACAGGGCAGGAGAAGAACTGCACTGAAGGATTTTTCTTTTTCTCTTCCAGCAGTGCTCTGAATGTTGCAGATCTCTCCCCACGCCATTACGATTTCAACATCCTCCCCACGTGCAGCAGTCAGATACTGACACCACGTGGCCCTGGGGATGAGGCCATCGGGGCCTGTGGCTCCCCATGCTCTACCTGTTCCACCACTCCTCCCCAGCTCTGGAGCCTTCAGCGTGGCCCAGTGCCACAGAAAGCGCTGCTCATTTCTCACACCACAGCTCACATGCAGTTTGAAATTACATTTTCTCCTTCCCCAGGCTTTTTCCCAGCGGGGAATAACACAGGCCTCAGGGAGAGCAGGTAATTAACTATTGCACTGTGTGATACATACCAAAGTTTTCAAAACCGTGGTGCTGCTTCACAGTTTCAGCAAAGCAGCAAGAAAAAATATTCCCAAGCCACATTCTTAAAGGATCAGTTCCACTTGGCAGGGATCCTATCTCTATAAGGGATGCAAAGTTCCTAAACCTGTTTTGCACTACGTTAATCAACATTTGGTTAATGCAGACATTAACTAACACAAGAGGAGATTTGCTCCAGTAACTTTTACTTAAGATCTAAGCAGACTTGATGACATCTCACGCAAAACACCACGGTGTTTAGACTGCTCCACGTGACAGTAATGCGCGGTTCCAGGAAATAGATTTGGGCCCCCAAAACATTGACAGTTAGCTTGCTTCAGCTGCTGTAGGCATTGCTTTTTTTAATCACATAATGCAGATGACGACTTGCCACGTGATCTCATTTGCAAATTAATGGGAAGGAGATACCTGCAGACATTAGTGATGTCAGCACCAGAATAGCCTTCAATCTTCTCAGCAATTTCCTCAAGGCTGATGTCAGGATCCAGTTCTACTTCCCGAAGATTAATCTTAAGTAGTTCTGCTCTGCCTTTTGCTACAACATAAAAATGTGTGTTTGAAATCTTACAAACATTAGAAACAAAACAAAACACCAACAATTTAGGTTTTTTTCAGTGAAGAATAGAAAGAAAAGGGTTTGATACAAGAATGGGACAACAAATCACAATACAGCGTGGAATCAAATACAGTAAGGGATAGGGTTTCAATCTGTATATTAAAATAGTGCATTCTAAAGACATTTTCCGAAGTTGTACATCATTAGTAATGCCTGTTACGTCTCAGGTGACAAAGCATTTGGTGACACGCTACCCAAAGGCACTAAAGCACAATCCTACAAATGTCTGCTTCTTCTCATATCCCTTCGGATTCACTCTGCTCAAGTGTTTGATTGCGTATTATTCACACAGTTTAATTAGAAACACAATGAGGATTCTATTAAGAGAGCTTTAGACAACACAAAGCCCCTAACAATAGGCTGAACTTTAAGTATGTGTTTAAACACTTTACCCAGTTGGGACCCAAGAAAGCTGCTGAAGCCTGACAGAAAACAGATACGTTAATACAGTAAATGTATTAATGTATGTATAATAGCAATGTCCTGGCATCCCACTTTCAGACCTCAGTGTAGCATACATACAGCGATAACCAGCTGTGTAAATGAGTATCGATGCAGCCAATTAACCATTTTTCTTGTGGAGAGCACATCCGTATGTGCATTTCAGTCCATATACTAAACACTCCGGGCTTGACAGCTTAGGCCTCAGTGTTACTCTGCATAATGGTGGCAAAGTGGAGGATAAATGCTTTCCTGGCTTTTACCGTACAGAATCACCAACCAGCTCAGCCCCTTATTTCCACAGACAGTAATTGTTATGACTCAGAACAGAGGACAACCTTGGCAGAGGGAGCAGCACTAGGAAAAGCCAAAAGTCGGAAGGAAACATCGCGTATGTTTTATTCACTGATGGCCCTACTTTAAAAAAGGAGGGGGAAAAAAAAGCCAGAAAGCTTGTCTAAGGCTGCTAGTTTGGAGTGCTCTGCAGAACTGTCAAGAATATAGATGGGTATCAATCACGCACCACTGGGACCAGCTATAAAGTGGGGATTTATTATTTACAGAGCACAGTGTACACACAGCATACCTGCGGAGAGCTTCCTGTATCAGAGAATATTCTTCTAATTTTTCTACTGGGATAAGCAAGCCCTTGCAGTACTTTAAAAAAGAAAAAGGGTTGAATGTATGTGTGCACCAAATGCCCCAACACAGAGGTGTATAGATGACATACCATTTTGTTCATTAAATTGCCTGGCCACATCAAATGGCATAGCACAGTTAATAAAAACATCATTTAGACTCGCACAGAACAGCTCGACTTCTCTTATATATGGAATAAATGCAAGGGAACATAAGACTGGAAATAAAACAGGAGCACATCTCGCACGTTGTCCAGGGTGTAATCTACTGTGTCAGAAAAACAATCTTGTTTAATTAGAAACAAGAGCAAGAGCTGATAGGATTTTAAACTAATTGGTCATAAAGACAGGCATCCTGTTAGGAGCTGTGAGCTGAGCAGACAAGCTGTACAACTATTAAGTGTCCTTATACCTGCTAAACTCAATCACAATTGCTGTCAGCATGAACACGCATCTTGTTATCTTGAGTGCTCATGCAGGGAGATGAAGCATCCACTGTAGCAAGAAGAAACAAAGCTATGCAAACTTCAAGCGATAGGAATCTCAAAATTAATAGGACAGGTGAATGACAGCTGGGAAAGACAATACAAGCTGAGACGTCTCGGGGCAGGAAAGCAATCAGCCTGCTGCATTCTGAGCGACTCGCAGCCTAGTCATAGCAGCAGGCAAGCAGTGATTTACAATGAACTAAGCCGGTAAGTGGAAATTCATGGATCCACTTCCTTGCATTCGTCTGCAAGGGCACGAGTGCATTTGCAGTATTTCTTAACATGTCCAAAGGCTGTCTTTGATGATCACTCAAGGATTGGCTGTTAAACATTTAAAATAATTCCAGGCTCATTAAAACTAACTCTCTTTCAGTGTAAGAACCCATCAATGGTCTTGCAATGAAATGCAGCAGCTCTTTGTTTTTAAGCCCCCAAGCAAGTATTTATTTTTTTTTCCTCTCTCTCACTGTCTTTAAGAATAAAGCAATCCAACCAAATGATTAACTCCTGAATTTCACTGCTCCTTGCAAAAACAAAGATTCTTCCCAAATCCAACAGTCTTGGAGTAGTCCTAACAGTAGCTTCAGGACATTTTAAAGTAAAATGCTTGCACCAAACATACCTGTGGGCAAAGGTATATAAATCCTTTTTTCCAGTCTCCGTCGGAGAGCTTCATCAATATTCCAAGGAAAGTTTGTAGCAGCTAATACCATAACCATCTTGGAAGGGTCATCATTCTCCAAAGCACTGCCTACCCCTGCAAGCACAACAGTTTAGAGAAATTTCACTCTGCTGCTCCTATTGATCAAGATGCTTGCTACGAAACTGTGCAAATGTTACAAAAGCTCAGACAAAGCTCAGCAGTTGTTCCATACACTCCTAGTGCCGCCTTCCAGACTTCACATGGCTGATGTAGCAGGACCATCACTGCCACAGAAAGAGGAACAGTTCATTCTTCTGCTGAGACAAGGAAGGGCTTTCTTTGACAGTGCTACTAACACGGTCATACGCAAGTGCAGCACTGTTAGCCACAGCAAAAATACCATCTCTGTCAAATGTGGCCATAGAAGAAGCAAAAATCACTCCCTGACCTTCCAAACAAGGACTGTGGAGAAATGTTCACTTGGAGAGAACAAGTTGCTCACACGGGGTTTACCACAATGAACATTTGAGGACATAAACAAAGAGTGGTTCAATAGCAACTGCTATATAGAGGTGGTTATCAAAGCACTACACCACAGAACATTCCTCGGGTGGTGCTCCTCACTGCGTGCACCTGCACAGGACAGGTGCAGAATATACCTAAAAGAGTAATATTAGCTGTCACCACAGCAAACAGCAAAATCAGATCTGATGATGGGGTCCCTGCGCAGGAGACTCTATGGAAGAGAAGAAATTTGTTTAAATTGCTTTAAAAAAAAAGAAAAAAAGACCTGTATTAAACTTCACAAGTCTCCATTATCTGCTTCTCCAATAGCAAAGCATCTCTTCAAAATGAGTTCTCAATTTTCTAAAATGGGCATTTTACAAAAAATAAAGCAGAGCACCTTTTTCAGTTATCCTCCTTCAAATTCTCAGCAAATGCATTCCTCTCTAATTTTGCCTTACTTTTCCCCCATCCATAACGCCAGGCTTTCCCGATTGTTCAAGTTTTTTACATTTCCATCTCTAAGAAAACAGCATCCCAGCCCCAAGCATGGATCTAAATCTGTAATCTTTACCATCCATTTGCACAAGCAGCTCTGACTTGACTCTGCGACTCGCTTCGTGCTCATCGGATGTGCCTCTGCGGCTGCAGATTGAATCAATTTCATCAATGAAGATTGTTGCTGGAGCGTAAAACCTCGCCTTTATTCAAATGAAAACATCACTATTAAGACTGTAGCAGCAAGCACAAGCCTTCATCAGACCACGACCCAGTTCAGATACTACATATATTACCTTCCCTGCTTGTCACAAGAAAGTAATTCAAGGCCTTGACTCACAATCTGTTTGGCACATGCTTAAGTTTATACATTTTAAATTGTATTCCTCAAGTCAGAGGTCTCGCAAAGAGGAAGAGGAACACAATCACCATGTAGGCAGTTTTTAATATTGAGGTTTTGTGCTGGTGAGGGCAAGGCAGAGGGGACAGAATGGAACTGTCTATCTCAGAAGACAGAGGTTTCAACTGACAGTGTGCCAGAAGCAGATCCTGAAGGGAGGAATGACCCTTTCAGCATAGGTCCACACAGGTACGTCCTTCACACAGCCCACATGATGGACTGCACTCAAAAACAGTGAGAAGCTTGTCCATCACTCAGAACAGAAACAGAGCTAGAATATGTACTGCTCCTAGAATAACAGTTCTCAGTTCTTTCCAATTTCAAATAACTTCCTATAATTTCTGTCAAGATCACCACTCTGCCTTTAGCCAGGAAAGCACTATCCTCAACATGAGTGATGAGCCATTTCCCTCCTAATCCTCAGTGACATTTCAGAAAAGGATGAATACACACGTTGTCTTTTCTCTATCTGGATGAGAGAGTCTTAGTGCAGTGAACTCAATACTTTCAGCATGCTACTGGAGGGGCAGGGAACCGAGAGGGAGACCCCTTCACGCCTCATTGATCCCCAGATCACATCATTGAGGTCATACCATTTCAAACAAGAGGCGGACAAGCTTTTCAGATTCGCCTCTGTATTTAGATGTCAGCGTAGAGGAAGACACATTGAAGAACGTTGTTCCACATTCTGTAGCAACAGCTTTTGCTAGCATTGTTTTGCCAGTACCAGGAGGACCAACCATCAGCACGCCCTGAAAGGTGAAAACAAAGGTGATGAACAAGTAAACTTTGCGCAACAGTCCTCTATACTACATCTCAAAATAAACCAAAATCAGTATTTTGATTGCTTGATATCACGATCGACATCAGTGGAAAACAAAAGAATCCTGCATTACAAGAACAGCATGGAAGCATTCTGTGACTTATTTGCCTTACTGCCCCGCTGAAGTTGAAATCACAAAAGGCAACTGCTGTGGCTGTTGTAGTAGGCAGACTGCAGGGACTCAGGATGTGACGTGATAGGACCTCCCCTGCTCTGTGATAGACAGATGATGCACGCTTGAAGGGCGTAGACGAAGCAAGAGATGTATATAAGGAGCTGTCGCACTCGAATAAACGCCATTTTACCGCTCACCACACTGGTGTCATGAAGAGCGTGTGACTGGCCGGGCCTGTCGGTGCACCTCACAAAGGGGACGTTAACTGGGGTCGTATTATAAATACGACATGTGGCTATCACCTGGGAAGCAGCTGACAGACTTACAGACTTGCTCTGAATCAGGCAGGGCCTGGACCTGAACCTGGTTCTTTCCCAACTTAGAAGTGGCTATACAGACGGAAGAAGAGAATGAATTCATCTTTTTGGAAGACTCCTTCATGAAGAAAGCTCCACTGTAACCAAGATACTTTTTGTGTTCATCAGTAGAGCATTTTCCTACAGAAAAACATTTTGTCAAAATATCCTGTGTACATGTATGAATCTGGCTGATTTTTACAATTCAGTCTGCATGAGTACATTCACCGGACACAAGGGTTTGTCCTACTGCTTAATCTCTCCATCTTAGTATTTCTGTGGCCAAAGTACTACTGCTTACCATTTCCTGGATGAAAAGCCATTCTCACCACACTGCTGGACAGCAAAAAAAATGTCACCTGGACAAAAGAGCTACAATCAAGTCCCAGCTTGGCAAACACATCACTAGATTGCCTTTCTATCTGTGCTCTGTCTGTAAGACAGTAAGGAGCACACACCTCTCCTGCTCAGGGCATTGAGTGGAGCATCTGAAACAACAAAAGGAAGGGGTGTCATTCAAAGGACCTGGACACACTTGAGAAGTGGCCCCATGTGAACCTCGTGCAGTTCGACAAGGTCAAGTGAAGGTACTGCACCTGGATCAGGGCAATCTTAGGTATATGTACAGACTGGGCAAGGAGTGGATTGGGAACAGGCCTGAGGAGGACTTGGGGGTCCTGGTTAACAAAACACTGAATGTGCGCTTGCAGCCCAGAAAGCTAACTTCATCCTGCATTAAAAGAGAGATGGCCAGCAGGTTGAGGGAGATGATTGTTCCCCTCTACACCACCCTCATGAA
Source organism: Bambusicola thoracicus (assembly GCA_002909625.1). Taxonomy (NCBI): domain Eukaryota; kingdom Metazoa; phylum Chordata; class Aves; order Galliformes; family Phasianidae; genus Bambusicola; species Bambusicola thoracicus. Next base: position 10,180 of record PPHD01006783.1, read on the forward strand.
GCCCTACCTGCAATACCGTGTTCAACTGTTGAGTCTCCAGCACAAGAAGGACATGGGCTTGTTGCACCAAGTCCAGAAGTGACCACGAAGATGATCAGTGAGCTGGAGCACCTCTCCTACACAAAAAGGCTGAGGGAGCTGGGCTCATTCAGTCTGGAGGAGAGGAGGCTCCAGAAACACTTTATAGTGGCCTTCCAGTACCTGAGGGGGGCCTACAGGAGAACAGGGGAGAGACTCCATTAGGGAGCATAGTGATAGGAGAAGGGATAATGGTTTTAAATTGAAAGAGGGGAGACTTAGATTAAATATTAGGAGGAAATTCTTTGCTCAAAGGGTGGTGAGGCACTGGAACAGACTGCTCAGAGAAGCTGTGAATGCCCCATCCCTGATGGTGTTCAATACCAGGCTGGATGGGGCTTTGGGCAACCTTATCTATTGGGAGGTGCCTCTGCTCACAGCAGAGGGTTGGAACTGGATGAGCTTTAAGGTCCCTTCTAATTCAAACCATTCTCATCAGTACGCAAGCAGCTTTTTAGCTACATACACAGCGCACTCAGGACCCATGTTAAGACCATTAAGACTGAAGAATCAAGACTGTCTAATCACCATGACTCGAAGCAAATACAGTATTTTTTAAGTGAGACACAACAGAAACAACACAGGTTTCTGAAAATAAACAATTCCTTCCACTATGAGGTTACAGCTGACTCCAAGGAGGGCTAGTTCACAATTGTATTTTAAATACTTATGTTTATGGATAGTCCCTCTGACCATTTCAGCAACACACCGTACCACCCCCTCAGCACTAGAACAGGGCACTGTGATTTTGAGCATAGCACTATGAAAAACGTAGCATTCAAGCCTTTTTTCCCCGACTACAAAATCTCACCATATGCTAACAAGAGTTTCCTAAAATTAAGTTGTACTGGGTTGCAAGGGTAATCAAATTAGCTAGAATTAGAATTGCATATCATAATGTGCTTTGCAATTAATATCTTACATGAAATACCATAGCAGTAAAATATCTGTTAAATGCAAGCCACATAGCAAATTAGATTTCATCTGTTCCTCGCAAAAATTTACTTGAAAAAGCACACAGAATGACATGGAAGAGGTCTATAAAAACAAATCAACTGCGAATGCAATTATTCAAAAATGTACTATTCAGAAGCAATAGCCTCTCTGTACTCCATTTCCCATTAACTCTTAATACCTTTATTGCTGTTTAACACTTAGCTAATGCAAGCTCAACATACATTCATTGGTAAATTAAATTCAGAATGTTCATACTTCCTCCACACAGCTAACGGTCCAATGTCACTCTTCAGGCTGCTCAAGGTTTCCTAAACTCCAGGGCAATAAGCATGAAAAGCAAACTGACTCTTTTTTTCTCCCCATGAACATTCAGACATATACTACGATTTGAGTTGCTGCACAGTCATACCAATAATATTATAATAATGCGAGTGTGAGCCTGGAGTGACTGGCTGAAAATTACTTGGCTTGTGATACGTAGGGCAGAGATGACTTACTGTTCTAAGTTTCAGATGTCCTTATTTTTATATTTTAAAATATTATCTATATCAAATCACACTTAACCCTTGTTCCTGACAAACCATGTTTACTGTAGGAGCTGGTGATACAAAGGGCTAACGTCAGTCTTTTGGATGTCACTTTGGTCTCCCGTTATTCTGGAAGGTCAAATTCCAGCTTCAGCCACACGCCCTGCTCACTGCTTCATTCAAAAGCCCATTGCTTTGCACCTTCTGCGTAACTACAACAGTGAGCATTACCTAGCACAGGATACTAGGGGCATTATATATGGACCTAACGCAGGCGCAACACAGCCACACCAGATGCAAAGTCAGGGGAACACCAAACTCTCTGGGGATAAAGAGAAAAAAAAATGTCAAAGAAGAATAAAAAGAAGAAAAAAAAGCCACACCTTGAATTCTCAGCAAAATGAGATGTGCATGGCTGCAAAGAGAAGCACAGGATCAAGTCGCTCTTTCTCTCTGCATCTAGGAGGCTGCCACTTACTCACTAGTTAAAATCCTTGACAAACACAAAGACTTCTTTATTCCTCCTCTAAGGCTCTGTTAATCCAAAGTATTCCAATAAGAAGCTGAAACACACTGCAGGGAGTAAGTGTTTTGATGAAATCACTGCAGGGTTACTTCTTGTTGTTGTAACAATCACTAGCAGAGCAGTGGGAAGCACAGCAAGCAGCCAGGCCTTCTTGGCACAAAACAGTTCAGAGAAAAAGAAAGAGCAAGCCTGTGGACGCTCAGAGACCCAGCTGCAACCACACAGCACCTGTGTTGAATCGGGAAGGCAGCTGGCTCCTTCATACCAGGCACTGTCCTCTGAATGCAGGGGCAAACAGCAAGGGCTGTCTCGGGAATTATTCTCAGGAGAATCCGAACATCCAAAAACAGATCTGGCTGCCTTTTCCCTGAGTTATTGTCCTGAATGCCTGGGCTCAACAAATGCCTGCTGCTACACTGATTACTGCGAGAAACAGCCTTCTCTTCAAAACTTCTCATCCCTGCAGCACAGTCAGAGGTCAACAGTAAGGAAAATGCATGCTGTTCTGCATGAGAAATAAATTCAGGAGAGTTACAGCTTCACGAGTCACCAGGGAGAAAGCTAACAATGAAGACCCTTCATGGACTTGTCAGAAATCAATTTGCATTTCAGACTGAAGGAAGGAAATAATCGTAACGTTTTTTCCACGTCTGCAACCACCTAGTTTCCAGAAGCAATACTGGCCAGCAGGAAAAGATAATCTCATGCAAAGAGAAAGAGACTAACTCTGACAACCAGGCTGCTGTTTCCCTATCTATTGCCACAGTATTTGAAGACAGGATCAGCAGCGCTCTTCATGTTGCTTGCAGCCTGCTGAGATACCATACCTGTCTTAAAGACAGATGGCCACTACATCCTTTAGCCATGTTAAGAGGTGAAAAAGCAGCATAGCAGCTCTTTACTCCCTTAAAAGTTTTTGAAGACTGGACAGATGGGGCTACTGTAGCCTGTAATGAGGGTATGGATCAAATTCCTCTACACCAAGAGGAAAGAAGAGAGATTCAGTTATTTAACAGATACTAAAATCTCACCCTGTATTTGTGACCAGTGATATCTAGGCTTTGTCCAAGCCTGTCAACCTCAAGGTCAACCTCAAGCCTACTGGTGCTTAACCACAGTCATGCTCAACATCAACAGCCATAAAGCTCCAGCCCACAAGTTTTGCTGATTCTGCGTTTGGACCACCTCCTTGCAACTCACTAAAGCCTCTGTGAACATTTCTCACACAGCAATTGCAAGGCTCCTGCTATTGACTCAGACCCTTTCAGCTTCCTCTCTTTACTGTCTGTAGACACAAGCCCCCAAAACGACAAGTTTTTTACTCCTCAAATGCTGCATGGCTTAGTTTTGTGAACAGACAGCACAATGAGGATTCAAGAGTGGCCAGGCTGAAGAAAGACAGCTTTGAAGGCCAGTCCTAAGTGTAAATCAGAGAAGTCTCAAGGGCCAAACAGGAAAAGACAGGGCAAGCATTAGTAACACAAGGTCTGACGTATGCTGAACTACTGTACTAATCTGCAGAAACCACCTATGTATACCCCATTCTCTACACATGTCATGTCTTTGGAGACTCAGAATGACAGCTTGCAGCAGTCCCTTGCCCCAACTTATCACCATAATCAGATGACCACTATGCTGTGACTAGTTATTACTAAAACAAGTGTCAATCCATCCCACAACTAAAGCAAGATAATTTTATTTTCTGTCTACAGCAACATCCTCCCCTCTGCTTCCCTTTCAACTCTAAGCAAAGCCCAGGCCGTGCTTGTCACCAGTCCATCACCCAGCCCAGCTCAGCCCCATAGCCTTACTGTTGCAGCAGTTCACGCTCCCACTTTGAATTCCTGCCACTCCAGAGGTAACTAAGTCTAACTGCAAGCACAGCTGTAAAGCTAAATCATCAGACCAGCCTTCTCTCTCTGTTTGATTCCTTGCATCATGCAGCCTGCAGTGTGCAGTCAGCATAAGAGAGAGCTGGCACATGCAGAAATAAAACCAGTCCAACGATTGCTTTCCCTGGTTGAAAAGCAGCCATCGTAACAAATCAAGCCTTCCATTAGGCATTTCTGCTTCTCTCAATATGCACTACATGCTTGCTCCCATGCGCAGACTGATCTATTGACATTGTGAAGCAATGACTGAGTAAACACAAAAGAATTATATAGTGTGAAACCAGCATACGCTTCCAGCTGTTTATTTCAGTGCATTTTACATGAACCATTATGAGAGGATTTCACGAACAAATTCTTGAACTTTCCTATTTGGCATTTGAGGTATCCACTATAGGCATCCACACGCTCTGCAGCAGCAGGCATATATAACTACAGTTTGCCATTTACTATAGCACCAAATAAATCCCTACCTTCCAAGGCCTTCTGATCCCTTTGAAAAAATCAGGCATCCACATTGGAAGAACAACAGCTTCTCTTAATAATTTCTTGGCTTCTTCCAAATCCGCTATGTCATCCCTGTACAAGAGAAAGAAACTTTTATGAGATTCCTGTATGACAATATTTCTCCTGCTCTTAGACGAGAACAAATAAAAGTTTTTCCCTCAATACCATCTCTTTTAGCATGCCTGTATTCGCCTCGTGAGAGTACTCCTACAGTCCTGTGACCTAAAACTAAATCCATTTGTGAAAGGTAGGAAAAAAATGAATTTCAACTCAAGTTACTCTCAGCTGCTTAATTAAAAATTGGTTTGGACAACGTGAACACCAAAGAGGTATCTTTAGAGTTCTCTGGAGTGCACTTCTGTTATGGCAGTACTTGCAATGGATGTACTGCAAAAAATACCAGTTAGCACAAAAGCCTAACTGTAATCAAATTAATAAGCTGTTAAAGCCAAAAGACCTTGCACTGCTCATTTGTAGAAAATCGTGATGGCTCCCTATTTTAAAATTTAGGAGAAGAAGAATTCCTCCCCTTCCCCACACTAGCAAAAACACTTCAATAGAGAAAATCCTCATACCAGTGAATGCTTGGATTCCTCGACACAATGTCCCTTTCAAGAGCTTCGACCAAGTCTTTGTCATAACCCGCTCCATCAAATCTTAGAACATCATCAGCAACACCTTCCTGGGCTATTTTCTTTCCCTAAAAGTGAAAGTCACAGAGGTACGTAAGAATATTGTTCTTTGCACATATTCTTTACTGGCAACATACAGCAATATTGTCTGCTTTGCTTCTGCTCAAGCCACAAGTTACAAAGCTTTAACACAGCCATCACAGCACCACGATGGCCAGCAAACCCAATGCTTTCATACCCTGCGCTCCAAGAAGCGTCCCCAAACACCTGTGGTTGCTTCCACCACAACAGCACAATGCTTTCTTCATGGATGCTGCTCACTGTGATAAAACCCCACCAGACCTCATTAAACGTCACAGCGGGTGGGCTGGTTAGTTGCTTTTTTTGTTTTATTTATTAGCAAACCAGATTCTCATAACAATGTTAAACCACTCTTTAGGTAACTGACACCGAACACGGGAATGCAGAAGCAGGCTAACAATGCAGCTGGTGTTGGAGCTTCGGCTGCATCACACAGAAGCCATGAAATATACCGAGTTGGAAGGGACCCATAAGGATCACTGAGTCCAACTCCAGCTGAAAACTGGGCCACTCAAAGTCAGTTTTGAAGATGCTCCATCTGCCACATTACACGCCAGAGCTAAACCACTGGCATACTGTCATGACAAAGCTGTGACACGTGCAAGCTTCAATGGAGGAGAACCAAGAAGAATCTCTCCTACTGTTTAAGGCCTTCTTGCCCAGCATTTCTCCTTTCCTCAGCTGCAACCTATCCACTTCCCTTCCCTCGCTGAAGCCAGCTCCATTAAGACTTAAATACTTTTAAAAGGTCATGTTTATTTAAGGACCACACTGAGAGCCCGAAGGAAGCTCCCAAGTCACCCGCACCTCTTTGAACTCCAGCAATTTCTGCACCATGCTGAGATCCATTCAACAGCCAAGCTCAGCCCTGCCACTGCCCCCAGCAGCCACAGGTCTCTGGTTAATGCCTCCACAATGCCATTGAGCTTGTGGGGCAAAGCACTGTTTTCCTTTTGATGCATTCGAGCCCCACTCCTCCTCTCGGGCTTCAGATGGAAACCACTTCCCCTCCCAGCTCAATGGCAGTGCTCGGCCATGCTGGGAAAGCAGCTGTAAGGCAGGGGGCTGAGCAGGGAGCTGCTTTGGGACTCCTCCCTCAGTCTGAGCAGCAAGCTAAAGGATCTCAGCTGGCTGCACAAAGGCAGCCTCGCGGAGAGGCTGAGAGGCAGATGGAGACACACAACAAAACTAGCACTGCAAAAAGGGGAAGGCAGCGGTTGCAGCGTGCCCACCACTCGCCCATGAGGGAGCCGTCTGTCTCCTCTCTGGTTTTATTTTTCACTTCTAAGTGGAGTCAGTGTTGTTTGGTGCTCCCTGATTGCTCTCTTGCAATGGAAATTAAGCTGAGAATTGTGTTCAGAACAAAAAGCTGATGTCAAAAATGTAATGGCTTGGTGTAAAAAAAGGAAACAGAGAGAGAAAGCCCTGTAGAGTTTGGAAGGTTTTAGAAGACAGAAAATGGAATCCAAATGTAACTGTAAAAAAGAAAAAAGAAATCACAATAAGATGAAAGGTATTTGTTACACATTTCTCTCATAATCCTCTGCAGTGAACTGATTTTCCTAGCGGAAGACTTTTTTCTTGAGCCTCTCAAAACCTGTCATCTGTTTGGCTTTTGCAGGGTGTAGCAAAGCAAGGCAGGCTGCAAAGCACAAGAGGAGGGAGGTCGCTCAGCTACGGCACAGGGGGAGGAGGCTGAAGCAGCAGCTCAAAGCCACAGCCAAGGCAGGGTCACTCCTCGGCCTGCAGGATGTTTGCTGTGTGGGACAAACTGAACAGAACAGCAAATGTGTAAAGTGGTGCAGGCAGTGTGAGCCTTCCACGTGGTAGCTGAAAGAAGGGGAAAAAAAAGGGAGGAAAGAAAAGGCAAATAAAAAACGGAAAAGGAGAAAAAAGGGAAAAGGAGAAAAAGAGAGGAATAAAGGAAAGGAGAAAAGGGGAGGTAAGGAGAAAAGGGTAGGAAAATAGAAAAAAGGAACAAAAAAAGGAGAAAAGGTAGGAAGAAAAGGAGAAAAAGTGTGAGGGGGAGGGGAAGAAAAGGACAAAAAGAGAGAAGGAAAAAAAG
>PPHD01006784.1:0-15541 GCA_002909625.1 Bambusicola thoracicus
TTTCTGGAAACACAAAGGTCAGGTAGTGTTTTTGTTTAAATTGAGACAAGTTCGTACACAACACCTGCATAGTAAGAAGCTAATTTACCAAGGTGAAGAGGGAAACTAAGAGGCTTTTCCTTTTCCTTGCTGTTTGCTCACTGGTTTTCCAACCTGAGGTGCATGTTGTACCATGGATTCTGTAGCTTCCCTGCTCCAGGTATCAACAGCGCACATGAGAACTTCAGTACCGAGCAGAGAAGGAGAATTATGCCTGCGATGAGTGAGTGGAAGTCCATGTGGAAACTAATAGAGTAGGTGTGCAGTTTGCACTGACAAAACCCCTGAACTAGAGGTCTTGCTGTGTTTGGAGGGCCAACACTGACTTGCACAGGGTCAGCATCTCCTTGTCATGTTTCCATCAGATAGCCAGATGACTTCTTGAGATGAAGTTAGGGGAGATTTTTGAGCTCACCTAACTTTTTAGAAGGCAAGGAGCAATTCACACAATTGCACTTAACTAGTGTGTTTGGTAAGTCTGAAGGAAAGTCACCCTGCCTGCTACAGAAAATTTTAACCGTTAATCATCACTTTTGTTGTCATAGGCAATGATTCAGTTGTTCTCTGACTGTACAGAAATTTGAAATTATCATTAATAGTTCTGTTTTTCTGAGGTTCAAATATTCTTCACGCTGTCCATTGTGGTAGCTGTTGGGAAATGATTTTGATTGCTCTGCCTTTTAATATCAAAAAAGTTTGTCCAGCTCCAAGTCAAGATCACTCTTATCTTCTACCATAACTGTGAAGCCAGCTTCATGACTACTTCCCACTGTTATTTTAATTTAAGATTTTAACAAATCCTGGATAAAATTAAACCAAAGAATAAAATAAATAGAATTGTGTATTAGCCTTCTTTAACTTTCTAATTAACAGCACTGCTGTAAACGTATATTCTGGGCAATCTTTTGGTTGATCAGTAATAGTCTAGAAGAACAACCTGTGACAAGAGCTCTGTCTCCTCATGTCCCTTCAGGTAATGATCTTTCTAGTGCTTTAAAAAGATTTTCAAAAAATCCCAATTTCACTTTCTGGAAGACTTCAAAATTAGCCTTTGAAATGAGAAAACTGAGGGGACAGTCCAAGTGTTGTGGATACTGCTCTTACACTTTCATTATATTATGTAATAACTTGTATGTACCTGCACTGTTTTATTCAGTTTGCTACCTGATGCTGTTTATACATGATAAATATTGGCAGAAAGTTAGAAAAAAAAATATTTCTTGCTTCTCTGATCTTTCATGAAGCTGTGCTACACTAAACTTAGTGCTTTTACTTTCCTCAAATACTGTGGACACTGTATCTAATCAAGATGGCTGTCATTACAGAACTCATGAGATATATTGCTGACATTTCCAGCCTTAAATATTTGGGAGTGCATTTATCTTCTTTCAGTAGTGTGTCATCATTCTCCGAGTAACACCTATCGTATGCTTGCTTGTTTTATGTTTGACAAAGAATGCTTTCCAGTGGCTGAGCCCACCTTTCTTATCTACTAAGTCTTCTACTAACAGTTTGAAGAACTTGCTTATCTTTTTCAAGGTCATTACTGCACACTTGGGCAGTCTCAGAATGGAGAGACAAGATTTGATATTTTGTCAAAGGAGAAGGCTCTATGATGCATTTGATGCTGTTATTTATTTATAAATTTATCCTCTATTAAGTATCTGAGAAAAGACACATTTATTTTCAGTACTAATAGTTAAACTAATGTGTTACTAATTGTTTCAAGTCTTTGTTTAAAGTATTAATTATAATTAATTTTAAAGTTTTTGTTGTTGTTTTTGACTGAATATCTAAAGAACTGCATTGGCAGTTGTGTTTATATATTGACCAGAGATATGTCCTGGGAAACTTAAATGTTTAATCATTTAGCATCCAGATTAAGACATTTCTTTATATAATTTAAATTCAGTTCTGTTTATCACAGAAGAGACCATGCATACAGAAATTGAAACTGGTTTATAGTTGCACAGAGTAGTTGTGAAAAGAAGTGTTTGCATGGTACTTAACAGTTGACAGAATAATGAAACTGATACCCCAAATATTTCTTTTGTATATGAGTAAGCATGCACTCTTGTAAAAAAAAAAACAAAAAACCTGTATTTTGGCAACTTATAGTATTCTCTCCAAAAGGAAATATTTCGTATGAAATATATCTTTCAAATGTATTTCAAGATTTATAATTTGCAATATTTTTTTTAACTTACCTTGGCTACAAGCTAGTGAGGCAAAAGTGTAATGGAATGGAATGTAAAGATTCCTCTTTACAGTCTCTAAGGAAATGAATTGTTCTGATTGAGATGGATTTTATTAGCAGTACAGTCATGTGCAGCTTTTTTATTGTTTTTCCACTGTAATTACTGCAAAAACTTGCATCTTTTCCAGATAAAACATACTTATGTGTATCAGGAACACAGTTTTCAGCCAAAAAAGAAGTGCTAAAACTCATCATATCATAATAGCATGATTTGTATTCACTATTTGTAGAGTTTTGTAAATGTAGAGAACATACATCTTGAAGGAGAATCTTTAAAGACTTAGTAGTGAAATTTATTTCAGCTAGAGGTTCTGAACTAGTAATATGTGTTTAAGTACATGAACAGGTTTGGATTAATATTAATATAATTTTGTAAAGAACCAGTGAGAGGTTTAAAGAAATGTTTCCTCACTACCTATTTCATATATTCATATTTACCATATACTATTAGTTAATATAGTGTTATACAGTGAATAAATAAATTCTTAAAAGATGGGTTATCCAATTTAAATTCAGGTGAATCATGTTACTATTATATTGACTGTCACTGGAATTATCAAAAGGAGGAAAAAAATAGCAAAAAATAGAAGAACGTCATTAAAGTTCAGTGGAAGTGAGTGAGGAATTCCTCAAGCTCCAGCTATATGTTAGGTGCCTATTCTAGATGCAGCACTGTCTGTTTGGTAGCTATGATACCCTGTGTCCCATAAGACTCCTAGCAAAAGAAGGGAAATACTTCAGGTTTTAGCTCAAGTACAGTATCTAGCTGTCTAAATAATATTCCTATGTTTTATTCTCTTTGTTACGTATTTCCCAATGGCTTTTATTCCAAGATGGATCTGAATCACTTGTTTCACATTCTTCCCGCTGCCAATGGGCATCTTACACTACACAGGGGAAGAGACTCTTTCCTCTCTGGGAAGGAGAGCTGATGTACTAGACCTAACAGATCCCAACCATAGGAACTGCTATGTAAAGAAAACAAAAGTGATACGGCGCAATATAGCAAAGGAAATTATTTGCTTTAAAATAAATCTAACAAAACATAGTTGTTTCCCTCTACTCAACCTATATGTGAAATTTCGCATGAGTCTATGAATGTTCTTCCCTGAAAACTCAGAAATTGTTATTTCTACAGTAGTTATACCTCCTGCATTTCAAACACTCGACTGTAGGTAGTTAAAAATTTATTATTTGAGTATCTGTTTTCCATTAATATCAAGAATGAGAAGTGTTTTCCCTGAGTGTTTGTTGCCAAGATGTCTTGGGAATTATCTTCAAAGAAAGTATAATCTAGACTATACCTATTTTTTAAGCGTGAGCATGACAAACATCTCCCTGGAAAACACTGACATCTCATTTGGACTATTAAAAGAGATTGTATCAACATCAGAGAAAATACAAGGAATGGAGAAAATTAATAATAATATGGTTGGTATTAAATTTTTGTAGCTCTTTGCTTGAGGACAAGATAGACTATCATAGCAAAACAAACAAACAAACCTGCAAGTAGCTATTTTAGATCAACTTGTTTTTCAGCACGTTATCTCAAGTGAATTAATATTTATGAAGCTGAGCAGTGATTGTGGTGTAATTGCTGAGCCATGGATTCTACCCTGTTTGGATCAGGGCTCTGCAAATTTTTCCTTATAGTAGCTCTTACCCATTTACCTATGGCCATACAGACCCATTTTGTTGTTGCAAAATTTAAATGTATTTTATGAGAGTATCTTGCTTTTATGTATACTCTGAAACCTAAAAGCCTATTTCTCCACTCACGTCTCACTACAATTGAGTAGAGCTGTTGTAAACCTGACTGCCAGGTTTCTTCTGCTTTATGCTTGTAAAAATTCTGGCTGTGATCTCAGATTGCACGTGGATAAAGAGCATTCCTAAGGAGAAAGAAGAAATTTGTTTATCATAAAATAAGATAGAGATTACAGATAAAGAAAGTAATTTACTTCCACTTAAAACATATCTTTTAAACTGAAAACATCATAGCAATATCTGTACCTAAAGGATTCTGAAAAGAATGAATCCAGTTTAGTTTTTCATGTGGTCTAGTAAGACAAACTCAGGTTACAGAGACTCTAACTGGTGTATAGTTGTTACCAAACTTGTATTACTGAGGGGCTGGAACAAGAGAGGAAAGGGTAAATTCAAATAAAAAGGAAAATCTTTGCATTTAAGTAAGCAATTATCAGAGGTTCTGCTTGTATTAATATTGTCTGAGCACATTATAAAGCATTTGTCATAGCTAATGCATTCCTGTCAAATCAAGCAATATTAGAAGAGGACTTTTATAATGAATATTAATATAAGAGACAGCCATAAGTGAAGTAAATTATAGAGGCATGTAAATGTGGTATTAGCTGCTACTGCAAAGTACTCTACCACTGTAAATCAATTTCTTCCTATAATGTAACTAAAAAATTAGGCCACTTGGTACTTGTCTGCAAGCTGCTGAGCATTGATACGAGTTTTCAGGTACTTTGCTCATATGTCTAGTTCTAAATTAAAAGTCATATTCATGAAAATGGGTTTACAGCCTGTGCACTCAACTTTTTAAATGTGCTATATTTTTTGACACAGTTCTCAAATTCTTTTTCACACATTAGAATACCTATCTTCTGTTCAACCATGTATGATAATTTAGGCAAGGCAAAGCACAAGTACAAGAATTTTGCCACTACATCAGAAATAAAATACATGAGTTCAAATTTTGATTGTCTCTTTTCATCCAGCTCTTGGATTATTCTGGTGTTTTCTTTGTTAATGTTGTTTAATTCAGGTTTCTTTGATTTTTATTTTTATTGTGAAAATATGCATCTGAATTTTGCAGAGGGGAATTTTTGCTTTGATCTCAATTTTTGTGTGTGTGTGTTCTATTTTGGATTAGGAAGTGAGGTCACGGCTTTGCCATGTTGAAAATTTTATGCATGAAATAGGCTTTATAGTTTTACCATTAAAAATTATTTTACATTGAAGTTGTGGTTGTTATCTGTGGTTATTGTTTGGAACTTCTTTCCCTAATGCTGAAAATCTTGATTCAAATTCTTAATAAGTATATAATCACTACAAAAACCATTTTAAGGTATAATGAAGATAAAAATTAATTCCCCATTTTTAGTGTTTTAAGTAGAAAAACAAAGGAACTTTTCATATTGACTCTTGATAGGTAATCACATTAAAAATTCTTGTGACTTTGAAGACAATTGCCACATTAATGCTGTTGGTAGTGTTGCCAGTGACATTGTTATACCTTGATAACTAACATTGCCCCATCTATAATAAAAACAAAAGTTCCCCATGTAAATGTTGGCATGTTGAGAATCAGCCTTTCTCTTTCTGTTTTTTCACAGAAGTAAGAAATTAGGGATTCATTAGGTCCAAAATTAAGATGTTAAACAGTCAAGTTATATGATTTTAGTGGAGTGATGAAAGTTACACAGATGCCGGTCTCAACACCGGGGACTGTTGATACATTTTGCATAAAACCATTATTAACAGAATACGTAAAAGGTCTCAAATCAAACACTGTATGCAGATTTTCACCAAAGGTAAGGATCCTACTCAGTGAAAATGAGAGTGCATGTCCTCTGTGTTCAAAAGTGAGTGATAAATCATTTCACATGTCTACTTCAGATGGATTGTCAGTGGGTTTTCTTTTCACTAGTCCCACTCTCAGGGTCTCTGAGTGTCTAAAACCTGAGATTCAACACTATAAAAATCAGAATTCTTAAAATTAATTATTCTTCCATATTGTATCAGCAATTTAGCTAACATGATGATCAGTGTGTAACACTCAAATAACCTGCTTGGGAATGAGTCAACAACCACTTAAGACTCTGACTATTTTTGTTTATCTACACATTCAAATGCCAATAAACATTTTTAGATTACTTTCATCCATGTTTCATTGCCCCTCATAGTTTGATATCTATCTGAAATTTGAGCAAAGCTGAAGAAAAATGTATTTTGACAACAGGCTCTTTGTACCTTTCAATCCTTCAACATGTAGATCTTCAGTGTAACCATGGACATAAAGCTGGGAGCTATTAAGGTAATAGCTGTAAGTGAGGTAAAAAGACAGTGAAAAGTACATGTTTTACGTCCCATATGAAAACAGCTATCCCTCAGGTTATTTATCAAAACAACATGCTTATTTAATAATTTCCATACTATGATATATGAAAAAATATCAGAAGAAAAAAAATCTGGTTCCTGTAGAAATACTGATTGAAATGAAGTCAAGATTTAATGTTTTTTATTGTTTTCCTCAATTTTTAAGATTTTTCAGTTTTAAAGGGAAGTTAATAAAAGGATGGGAATTCAGCCCTGCAGATAGGTAGCTACAGTTGTTGAAAATGCTGCCAATTTTTTTTATACCATAAATGTAAAAGAGGGAGAATGAAGGTTGAGATTTTGAAACTGTAGGTGTGAGCCTACATATTTTTGTTTTGTTCTAAGGAATGCCAAGCAAAAAATTGTAAAAAAGCAGTTCAGAACTTCCTAGGTGGGATTTAATTCTCTCGCATCTTTTAAATAACTAACTACATAAGAGTAAGCCTAATGCCTACTAAGAGCATATCCACTGTTAACATAAGTAATCACAGTCTCTTCTTTGAGGCATTTTGGACTATTGTGTGTGGGTTGCATGGAAAATATGGAAGATACTTATTTTGTGAATGAAATAATTTATGTTAAACTTCTCTGTGCCCAATGTTTCATCAAGTACACAGTGAATTTTCACTGAAAGTGAATTTCATAGTTATTGAAATAAAAAAGTTGATAATGTTAATTGCATCTGAACAGTTTATTTTTGGAGAAGTATGTGTAAGTTTCCTACATTGTAAAAATAGGAACTGTACTTTATGGCTGGAAGTGGGAGGAGGAATGAAGGGCAAACAATGGTCAAATGGTCATTTGATATCCTGGTCAGCTGAAGTCCATCTAAGTTGAAACTTAAACATTTAATGCCCTTTTAAGTCCTTTGTAGTGATTCAGTGATCTACTTTTCAGAAACTAAGAGGGGGATACAAAAATTGGAAGCACAAATAAGTTGAGTCATATACTTCAGCTTGAACTTATGTCACTCAGGATTAGGTAATTTGAGTTAATTTTATGGAAATACATTGTTTATAGTGGATGGAATGGAGTCAGCTCTTCTAGAGGACATTTGATCTCATTATTAGTCTTCCATCTCTTTTCAGAGTTTAGTGTGAGTTGCTCAGGTGTTAGAAGCTGAATTAGGCTTATCTCCCAGTTAATATACATTATATATATATATTTATATATATATATGTAATTTCAAGGAACATTCATACTTTTGTACTACTCTTCTGTACTTTAGTTTAAATCTATCTGTCCTAATTTTAGTTGGGGCAGAACTGACCTTCATTGTAATGTCTGGTAAGATGCTATGTTTTGGCATTAGGAGAAGGATAATATTGATAATGCATTAATGTTTTAGTTGTTGATGAGCAGTGCTGCACAGAGCCAAGGACATTTCAACTTCTGGTACTGTCCAGCAAGTGAAGGGTCTGGGAGGCAGAAGTAGCTGGGAAGAGACAAAATGAGGACAGATGACCTAAACTGCCAGCGGCATATTCCCTACTGCGTGACATCATGCAATAACTATAAAACTGGGGGAAGTTGGCTGGGGGGATTGGCTGGACGTCATTTCATGGTTGGTGGGTAATCATGCTGTACATTTTGTTGTGTATTTTGAATTATTATTATTATTATTTTTAATCTCAACCTGTGATTTCTTTTTTTTTTTCCCTGATTCTCTCTCCCATCCCACTGGAAGGGAAAGGAATGAGTGAATATCTGTGTCGTACTTAGCTGCCCTCTGTGTCAAACCGCACTATCCTACATTATTTCCAGTATTAGTAGCTATATTTCTTTAGGTTGAGGTACCAGTAAGAACTAAACTTCACCTTCTATCAGTATGATTCCCACTACTTTCTTATTCCTGAAATACATAATTAATTTCATACATCTACACCTTTTAGCCTTTTGTGAAAAGAACATGCTTCTGAAACTAAAAGTGCCAGTCAAGTTCTGGCTCTGCTATGCCTCATATGTTTCACAGCTGTGATAGGCTTTTTCTAGCTTGCTATATAGTGCATTACTGTGGGATGCTTTCTAGACATGTTTTATTAACAAAATATCTGCAAATGTTTGCCCTAAATGAATCTCCAAACAAGACAGTCCTTAACAGGTTTCTCTTTCCTTCAAACTAGGGATAGTAAAAGTAATGTAATGGCTATGTTTTAATAGCATATTCCCCATCTGCTCTCTCAGTGCTTCACAGAGGCCAATTTAAAACATCTGTTTCCCTCCCAAGCTACTTACATACATATCCAGCATTTTCATCTATCTTTTTCTTGACATAAGAAGCACTGGGAACTCTTAGCTAAGCCAAAAGCAACAGTTTTTCTTGCAGACGATCGCTCTTCATTGTATAAGAGTAATCTTTGAATAGCTGTGGGAACTTTCAGACTCTTAATCTTATATGCATTGCTCATGTTTAGCTTTTGGTGGCTTGTAAGGTAGGTGGTCTGCTCCAAAAGTAATGCGTCCTATTTATTTCCATGGAAACTACAGCAGATACAAACAGCACAATAACATTATTTGATAGAGAGCAAATGCTCAGCTACAAAACACGATTTTTTCAGCATAGTCACCATGATTACCTATGCATTTTTGCCAATGATGAGCAAGAGCCTACATGCAGCACTCAAAAATCTGCAGCAGCAGAAGTGACTCATTGTTTCACAGCTGCTATGATGGCATTGTTGCTAGGAAAATGTTGCACATGCAGTTCATTTTTTTTGGCTGAAACAGATGGAAGTCAGAAGGTACCAATTCTGGACTATGTGGTGGGTGTAGTAGGACAGTCCATCCAAGATTGGCAATGTGTTTCATGATCTTCAGACTGGGATGGGGCCTGGCATTATTATGTTGTAAGAAAAACGTTGTCTTCTCTGACCTGACTCTGGAAGTTTGAGCCTTCAGTTTAATCAGCATCGAGATGTGGTGGTCAGAGTTGATGGTTTGTCCAGGTTCCAGGAAATCTATAGGGATCACCTTTTCCCTATCCCAAAAGACAGTGTACACCACTTTATCTACTGAGGGCTGCATATTGAATGTTTTATTCGATGAGGAAATCACATGGAGTGCTATTTTGACTCTGGCTTGCAGTGGTAATGCAATGTTTTGTCACTGGTAATGTTATGGATCCAGGAAACTTGTCATCTTCAGACTCACACTGGTTCAACAATAGAGACACTTGCTTATGGTGATCTTTCTGATCTTGTGTGAGCAGTGCACCAAATGGTGCAAATTTTGTGGTATTCCAATTTGGCCACTATTGTTTCCAAAACATTTAAGCTAATATTCAGCTCCATGCACAGTTCTCATAATCTGCCAATTTGTGTAGATGAGCTGATCAAGATGCTCTTCATTTTGTAGTCTGACAGCTGTGCATGGTCACCTGGAACATAGCTTGTCTTCATGTCACTGTCACGAATAATGAAATGCACCACCCACTGCCTCACTATACTCACATCCACTGTTTGGTCTCTACGAACATTCAGCAAGAGACAATGAAGGCCAATGGATGCTATTTTTTCCACATGGAGGAATTCAGTTCACACCTTTCCTTCATACACACCTGCATGTTGGATGCCATTTTATCAGACTACCCCTCTGCTGCCAACTATCACACAGCAACAAAGTTTAACATAATATTGTCAGGAAGGTTCAGTCTCTACTACCATACCACTAAAATCTACATCTGATTTCATGGGTCAACATAACTTTAAAAAAAAAAAAAAAAAAAAAAAAAAAGGAGGCATTACTTTTGAAGCAACCATTCTAGAAAACAGCAAAGATTTTCACCTTTGGTGTGAGCTTTGGGGAAGATGTTTAGGAACAACATGATGTTTATGATTTTGACTATATATGTTCCTATGTGAAAAAAAAGATCATTGAAGAATTGAAGAAATGAACAGGCAGGAGGTACAACTTTGTTATTAGATTCTGTATCCAAAGTGTATGTTTGAGTGTTGACATATACAAGTGGAGGTGGCAGTTTCTTGAGAACATATATTAACATTTTTGTCTTACTGAAGCAGTGTCTGTGCAGCAGTTGGACTTAACCATGTGTTATTTAAAAGGAAAATGATTGTGATTGCTGTCATTCCTCACAGCATAATTTTGTTGATTCCAGGAAAAAAATGAGATTGCTTTAATATATTGTTCAGCTATAGGAAGTCACTTTTTATATTGAGATATGTAAATAATGAGTCCTGAAATGCCTTTCCTTTCTCTCTCTGTCTCTTTTTTTTTTTCCCCTACCATCTCTTGGAGTACTTTCACATGTTCTGTGATTGTTTCTACAGTTCAATATTAAAAGTGTCCATCAGTTCATAAACAGTTATATATAAAGTTATATTGTTGTGGCTTTCATATTCTTTTTAACTTTTTTATACAGTTAATTTTATATTCTTACATATTTCCAGAAAGGGAAAAAAAAAAAAGAATGCAAATGATCCATCTGACAAATGGAGCTTACATCTTTTCATCATCAGGAAATGATAAGTTTACTTCAGTGAAATGAAACTATTTTTAACAAAATGCTCTTGGGAGTGGAAGTGAATATCATTCTGACAAGTGTTTCTTCCTTAGTTCAGTAAAATGAGAAACCTTTAAAAATACTGGCTTCTGTCTTCCTCTCTTTGTAAGGGAAGTTAGTCCACTCGGGTCCTAGGTTTGGGACTTCTGCTGGTACAAATACTTTCAGCAGTGCTATACTAATTACTGTTACAAGGTTTAAATCTCATTAATTATATCAGTTTACTATTCTTTCTGAGTGTTATCAGTGTATTGTAAGGAAATACATCATTTTTTCCATGTATAAGATTTCATAAAAATAATTTGTTCCACATTTCAGCCAAGTAATTCCAGAAAGCCAGGTGTTCCATTTCAGTATTCTTCTGTAACGCAGTACAGCAAGGAAATCTATTTTAGAAAATATATACATATTAAAAAACAAAACAAAACAAAATAACTTAGAAACTATGATAGTTCCTTGAAAATGAAAATTTTGAGGCAGTGTTTTATTTTTACTAAAACAACATCAAAACTGTTTTCCTTGGGGTACTAACTGGAATTTCCGATTTATGTTTTATCCTAAAAGAAGAGAGAACTACAGTGTCTCTCACACTCCCATGTCAGCTACCATCAAATATCAACTATTCTACAAGTCACTACAACTGATCAAAATTTTATTTAAGATACTTAAGCGATCTAAGTTGTACAGGCTGAGAAGAATGAAACATCTTTTGTTAACATACATGTGAAATTACTCTGCCACTTTTCTTTCTATGTTGTTCCATTTGTAGAGGAGTGTTTTGTCTAGGATTTCATCAGCTGAAAATGTCTGAATACTTCTTCTTCACTTAGACTCACTTAAGCTCATCATGTTTGTGTGCTCAAATCCATGGAGACTGTCATAAATATTCATTTAGGTGTATAATTTATGTACATAGTGTAAAGGAATGATGAAAAAGAATAAAGATTGAAATATGAATCTTATCAAATCTCAACTACTGACATCTAAATAGATACACTGTATGGTAACTGCTGAGTCACAGCCTGAACCTCTGACTGACCACCTGAGGCAAGCACTGAGTCAGCCGCAGGAGCACAGGTGAAGGCAATTCACCTGTGTGACTAGAAGGGTGGAGCCAGGCTCCACCTTTCCTAGACCCTATTTAAGAGCTGACTGCCAACGAGGAAGGTTTTCTTCCTGGAGATCACTCCTTGTGGAGTTTTTGCAAGCCTCCAACACCGGTGAGCTTATCTTTTTTAGTGCAGTAATCTTATCAGCTGAACTTCTCTGTATGCTGTATAACATCTGTATACTTATTTATTGTTCGATATATTTTGTACTAAATGTCCTTGTTGCAGAACCTTGTAAGTGAAAGGCTGTACCCACCACTGACCTGAAGCTTTTTTTGGTTTGTTTTTCTTATCAAGATATATTAGTAAGATATCTTTTCTATTCCATTTGGAATTTATTTCGCATAGCTTTGCATATTGGTTGTACTACTCTAAATTATTAGTGCTCATTTAGAGAACAGTACAATTCAAAATGTCATCTGTAATGGGTAGTTTTGACATTCATAACATAGTTTTCCTAAAATGGATCAAAAATTACTTGACAAATTGAAATCATTTTCCCTGTTCATTTGCATTTGATAAATAAAGCATTTAGAATATGGTCAGATAATGACTCATCTTTGATCTCTTCGTCAAGGGGGAGAAAGCATTCCTAGCAAGTACTAATTGAGTACTCTTTTATCTCTGTTATTTTTGTGCTGAAAGTTTTCTAGCAGGCCATATAAATATTGCTGAGGACAAGTGATTTCACTAATTTATCCAATACTAGTAGCCTGAGGGAAGTATAGCCATGTAGATTTTAAGCTTCAGGAGGAAAATTCTTCTAATATTAGTTAAAGCCCTTGATTTTTAAACTTGTATGCGGGGGAAACAAAAAAGAAAAACAAACAAAAGCGAACAGTATTTTTTGAGAGGTCTCTAGTCAGTTTTATCCATTACAAATCAATGTAAATATTGATGATATTTTTTTGTATGGAGGTTATTCAGGAAAGTTCTAATGACCCACCATCTGGAGTGAGAAAAATGAAATCAAAGAAATTCGAAGGAAGTGAGTTAGGAATAAGTTATATATATAGTCCTTTGGCTTTATACAAGTCGAAAGATAAATGTGGAGATAAAATAATAGGTGTTTTACTTCTAATTGTAATTTATTGTATGTTTCAGGTATATCACTTGTAAACTCTCTGCTCAAGGTGACTTTACAAAAAGTGAATTTTGTTTTTAAATATCTATAAAGGAGATTTCTAACTCCTGATTTTCTCTTAAGAACCACACACGATCGCTGTAGTCTAAAGTCGAATCTGCACACAGATAAAAAAAAAAAAGTCTTCAACAAAGAAACAACTAGTAAAACTAAAGTCTAGATTTTTGCCTCTTTAGTTGCAGGAAATGTATACTTTTGATAAGCAAGTCAGAATTCTAGAGCATGATTTACACTGTATTTGTTTACGCTCTATTCACTCTTATCTCCTATGGTAGCTGGTTTTAATCTGAGTAATTGTTCATTTAATTGAGACATGAGGGTAGCAGTCCCTTCCAGTCATTTGTGTTTGTTCATTGTTTTCTTTCTTTATTGAAAGCTGCAAAGGTGGGTGTCATTAAGAATATAGCATCTCTTAAACTTCTGGCAAGTTGAGGGATTCCTGTAATTTAACTGCAACTGAAGGAAGGTAATGCAACAATAAAATAAAAAAAACATATTTCAGGACTATATTTCAGGCACTCATCTAGTCAACTGTGGTTTTTGGATACAGATAGGACTTTTAGGGCTCTTAGATCTTCTTTCTTTTATACTTTCTTTTCCCTCTTTTATCTTGATCTGATATTTATGGTCTAGTATACATCATGGTGACTCCACTGTCTATCACGGGACTGTTGAAAATCCTTTCTGGAAAAGGATGTTAATAATGATAGCTGACTAGAAACTTTGCTTTCAGCTGTCACAAAGCAATGGGCAGTGAACCATGATTCTCCTCCTTTTAAAGGTATTTCTGGACCAAAGTGTCAAAGAATGGCTAAAAAAATATGTATCAAAGCTTCTGTTAACTGTGCTCTGCTCTTCTATTTTCTCGTGTATGTATGTTATATCTTATCCTCCTTTTGTATTCTTTGCTGCAGCTCTGTTTTTCCACTGCCATCATCCCTTATTCTTCTTGTCCTCAATCTGTCAGTCAAAAACAGATCTCCTTGGACTGCAACATTATTAAGTCTGGATAGTTACAAATGAAATTTTTAAAAGTACAAAAGCTATGAAACTTCTTTATTTTAAAATTAAAATCCACTGCTGTCTTCTATAAGCCTCTAGAAACTTTTATCCAGATAGAAAATTTACAGTTATATCTTTTCACATACTGTCTTTTATATATATAGTGTGCGTGTGTTATGAGTTTTGGCTTCTTCTAGTTCCACAGGAAATTAAAATAAAATGAAATTTTCCACATTTCCATTTATGAAGTAGGAATTAATTTTACCAGACAACAGGAATGTATTCCTTGATATAATGTAAGTTTCAATTTATAATTTTTATAGTTCAGTGATTTACTTGGTTTTCATGAAAAAAAAAAATCAAACACAAAAAAACAGGTAATCTTTTCAGTCTGACACGAGACAGTAATTATTAGCCCTAATTTTTTCAACTCTTATGTTTAAACAAATCATTTAGTTTAAGCTTTGTATCATTTATTCACAAGAGCACTGCTAATATTTTGCACAAGACCTGTTTAAGTAATAGAATTTTCAGTCTTTAAATAAAATAGTCCCCATGTAGGTTTTGTAATGTTACCAAAATTAAACTGCCGCTCAACTTTGAAAAGTAATCTTCACTCATTTCTGCAACACTCCTTTGCTACTTTAAGTGCAAAAATTACAAGTTATACGTGGAAGGAAAAAAACTATTTGAGCTATCATTTTATTGATTAATTGAGTTCATTGTACCTATGTTCACCAAAATCTTATGTCAGTAGCATAGCCAAAAATAATTATTATCAGCATGAAAGAATGAATTTGTTACCTGCTCTCGGATGGTAGTTGTTAGATTAATTGTGCACTACAATAATAGTTCTTTGATTTGTAAGATCACTTAACACGCAAATGAAACAAAAGGTATAGTTATGGAGAAGCATATAGCATTAAAGAATGACTTCCTTTTATTTGAAAGAATTTATCTCTTTAATATAAAAGAAAATTAATTTGAAAGACTCGTTTGATTATGAAACTATAGCGGGAAAATGTAATTTGTATCTTCAGACAGGCACATAGAGAGAGAGACAGTGAATGAGAAGATTTAGAATAGCCAAAATATATATTAAACAGGCATATCCTGTCAGACATAAATGAGGAGTAATATCTGCATGTGACAGTAGACAATCTCAGTATTATGCATAAGTGAAGATAAAAAAAAGCAAACAGAAGAGTAATAGTGTTTTAACAGGGGGATAGAGTGCAAGGCTATGAAAATTATTTTAATGCTCTGAGGGGATTTTAAGATTGTTTGGACAGCTGTATGCAATTTTGAGCACATATATTATCTGAAATGTAAAAAAAAAAAAAAAA
>PPHD01006785.1:13343-24010 GCA_002909625.1 Bambusicola thoracicus
TTTCCTTCAGAATGGCAAAGATATTTCCTATCTAAGAGAGAGATATCAGGGTCTTTATTTGGTCATCCTGACCTAAAAGCTGTTATCTTTTCACCATAACATACCACAGCAAATGAATACTATTGCAACATGGAACAGTTCCAACAAGAAATTTGATAGTTTATGTTCTTTAGAAATGTATTCTGGCTTTTGGTTCCACTAAAAGCTTAGATCACCTGGATTTTTTGGAACTGGTTGTGTTCACAAATCCTACCCTTTCCCCATCTTGCTGGAAGATGTGAGCACACATTTAAGCAGGGCAGGAGTGGAAAGACTATTTCAGAAACAAAGTTTTTAGCACAGAAAGCATTGAGATAATGTTTTACAACCTTTTAATGTAATAGAAATATCATTATTCTGTCTGGTAGGCATTAGTTAGAATAACAGTAAGTGCTAAATTCTAAGGATTATTAATAGCTATGGCTGTAACACACTGCACTGCAATTCTGCCTGAGACTAATGAGCAGACAGATTTGTAATAAAGGGTACAACTCAATTAAATAAAAATAGAATTTCTTTTGACAGATGGAAGCAGAAAGATTTGTGCACACAGAAGGAATAATTTATGGGATATAATGAACAAAATTTTCCTTTATTTTCCAATTAAGTAGCTGCTTTCCTCAGCAACCGCTAGTTCACTACTGCAGCGGAAGTGGCTCGTAAACAGTAAAGAAGAGGGTAAGCAAGGGAAAATGACCATTAGGGATGAGGACCTCTTCAACTTAAGCAAACTTTCCATCCTGACTGCATAACTGCCAGACTGCACTTTACTTTTCTGGAAGCTGTCTGCCATCCTCTCTGTTCCCGTCTCTGCTGCTGTCATTTCCACAAACACATACAGCAGTAACTCACCTTTATACGTACAAAGTATCGGTCTGAGTTCAATAATGATTTCATCTACACAATGTGGAAAAGACCTAGTAGGAATAATTGAGAGAGACCTTTGAATAATCATGCATATAGCATTTGCAGCTCTCACTTAGGATGGTAGAACCTGACCTTCTCTTCCAGTTCAAACAGAACAGGGAATGAATTGTCAGCCTGAATTTGCAGTACTTTTATTTCTTTGATCGAAAGCACCTTCCTGTAAAAGATACTAAATTGTTGGAAAAAATTGATATGGGTTTTAATTAACAAAGACTTTTCTTTCTCCTTTCTACCAAGCAGTAATTAAAAATCAATCAGAAGACGTATGACCTCCCCAAGATTACAGTTCTCTTGCAGTAGAAAATGAGCAACAATCCCTTTTATTCTGAAACCTCTTTATGTACCGTTCAACATTTTTGTTTGTTTGATTGGTTTGTTTTTCACTTTTCTTAATTTCCACAAAAATAGTTATGTTTGGCAGAGAGTCAGTTTTTATGTTCACACATTTAAAATAAAATTAAATTAAACTAAAATAGCCGTTGCATTTACAAAGTAGCTCAAATGTCATCCATGTGCATCTTGCATCTCTTTCCTGAACACAAATAGCACACTTCATCACTGGAATATCAGAAATAACTCAATGTAGTTAATATATTTTCTATTCTTAGTTACACTTTTTTTTTCTCTAGCTTCAAGCGAAATTACCACCAGAATGACTATCTTAGTAAATGCTATTTAAAACAAACTCAATATTTCCGGAAACCTTATGGTGCTCGTAACAGCAATTTAAGAGCATATATTAAAATATCAGTTCTTCACTGGCCCTGATAAGTATATGAAAATTAAAATACTGAGGAAAAATCATCCTTGTATTCATACTATAATGGAGAGAAATCCCCAGGAAAGGAAAAGTGCTCTGAGTTTGCTTTAGTTTGTTTCTCATCTCTGGTGAAATAAACACCATTACAGTGGAGCAATCAAAGTCTTGCTTTCAGCCAACCCTGGTGAACAGGATGTTGCAGAGATTCCCAGACTTCTAACCACATGGATTATGCTTTTAGAAGATGATTCTGGTATTCTCGGTGCTTTGCTGGCTGCTATATTTGAATTTGACAGGGGCAGATTATGTCAGTTTTATGTTCCCTTGCATTGTTTCTATATACTGCACATAAGGGAAAAATTACCATTTCACCTCTGATTTGTTACTAACACATAAAATTTGAGCAACTCTGTCAACACTGAGATGTATTGTCAGTTTTTGAGGAGAAAGAGTTTTTGCTTAAGGGCTACTGACTATAGATTTTTTTGCTACACAAGAAAGAGATTGGTGACCTTTTCAGTGAGACAGTATTTCTATTTCTATGGATATTTTGCATAGTTTTTCGTATTGCTGAGAACAGTGAAGACTGTTCTAGCATATTATTGATCTCAGTGAAATCGTTATTTGAAACGGAGCTATTTATCACCTACTGAACCAAACAAAAGCTCATAATTTGGGTGCATTTATTTCAGAATTCACTTAAACTGTATCTAAATCCTTTTCTACTTATTCTGCACAAACAAAACAAGAGACCATAAAATCTTGTTTTCTAGTTGTATGATAAACTTGCAATCAAGTATTCAGAATAACTGGGCATTTGTCATCAAGTGACAGAAAGTCCTTATAATACTCTATCACTCTATTTAACTTTCAAAATGAGTGCTGCATATTCATAGAGTCTTGAGCTGAAAAGTTTAAATATCAAGTTGTTTTTCCTCTCCTCAAAATGGTGGACAATAATTCTTCTACATCCCACTAGATGCAATGTGCCTCTATTTCATTTATTTCCAGAATACATCCTCCCTGAGGCATGAGGCTTTCTTCTGCCTTCTAGCACTTCTGTAACTCACTCATCCACTTACAAGAAAGGGCAGCTGCTTGAGAAAGAAAGTAATAGAATAGATCTTACACTTTCTTATAAAAAAAGAGTATTCAGGCGAGACTGCCTAACATCAGTTGTCAAAATCTCTTAAAGTATCGACATTAAAGAAAGTTTGATGGGATTCAAAGAAAGTCTTCACCAGGAAAGCCTGAAGAAGTGGAGACTCAACAAGTTCAAAATAGCACACAGTTCTGCAAACACTCGTCTTTTTTCCATAGTTTACAGAAGTTATACAGAAGTTACTTCATGAGGAAAAAACAACAACAAAATAACACAAAAATGAAACAAATCAACTATATTCAGAGCAAAATTCAAATAGCTTTATAGGGATCGTGAAATTATTATTATCTGGTGGAAGAAGAAATCCTTGCAGATAACATACAAAGACCTTACATGGAAAGTAGTCTTCAGATGACTAAAAATATTTAGAAAGAGCATATCCAGACACAGTATATGCTAATAATATGAAGAAGTAATTTTGAATAAGTATCTTAATAGCACATAGTAGCACAGTAAGAGGAGCAGCTGTTACTTTAATACAGCATGAAATTTTAACTTAGGCCTGTATTATCTTAAAAGTAACATGATGTGTCCTAACTGTGAGACAAACCCTTGTTTTAGAACTTTTAAGTGAACCAGTTCTGCAAGCAGTCCCAGACTTCACAGGAACCAAGCACAGGAACTCTGCCTGAGTCAGAAGTCACTGAACTCCTTAAACAAGGGAAACACCACGGCTTCAGTTGTGCTGCTACGACAAACCTTGAAGTTATACAAAAACTCCGTTTCTGTATTGATCTCTGTTTCTTGAGGTTTCAACCACAACAATTTTAGACTGACTCGTATATTCCATGTTTCTACAGTGCTTGTCACAACATCCTGCTGAGTTGCAGTCTTAATGTATTATTACAATGTCCATGTTTAACAAAACTAGATAGCAACCAAAACTGCATTTGAATGCCTTTAGCAATTCTAAAGTTACAGAATTCACTGCCAACCATACGGAAATAAAGCCACTATTACAGATGCACCTGTCTTACTGTTTCTTCTTTCCCTTCAAAACAATTATTTCTGCCCAGGGTTGCTTAAGAAAGTGATGTCTTTGTATTCACTGTTCTAACAGATTCATGGTAGCATCTGTTATATGCTTACTCGTTTACATTAGCAGTGCTGCTGATCCTTCTACAGGTCACAGTTTAAGATGATTTAAAGACAGAGAGAAGCATCTGTTTCCCATTTCTTATCCAGTCTAAGTCTTGTTGGTAATAAGATTTTCCGTACTGATAAAAGGCATTGAGAATAAATTACATTTACATATTGAACGTATTGTAGATAAAATGCACAGTCTGTGTGTGCCCACCTCTTGTCTTCAATAAATAAAAAACAGTTAAGAAAGGTTAAAAGAAATCCTGTGTAAAACTTTCCTGTTATTTTGAAATTCATTTGATTAGATGTATTTGTCATGAAGATACACTACATTCAAATACACATACCAAGTGTTTTTGACTTTCTAGCTGTGTAAGACCAATGTAAGGCAGTGAAAAGTCTGTCCTATTAGGTTTTATGTTTTCAGAAGCATTTGAAAGTCAAGTCAAAGCTGTTATCACAATAAACAATTAAGGTCTACTACAGCAAAGTGCCTGCTGCCCCCCTGACAACAGCTCTGACTGTTGCTGCTAGGGAAGGAGGTGAAGGAATGCAAAAGCTTCTAATCAAAACACACATTATTAGACCACAAAAATTTTCAGGCATAGATGATAAATAGCTTCTTAGACAATTATACAGTTAGCCAGAATAATATAAATAATTTAGATAATAAGACATATGAAAAATGCATTTTCATGGAAATTACTGCATGCTGATGGTGCCAATCTAAGGCAAATTGCACACAACTAAGAAGTACAATAATTAATTGAAAATGCGCTGTCCAGAGTATCTCATTGCTAATATGAGTATATGTTTAAGGGGGAGGTGAAAGGTAAAATATACTGAAAATGAAAGTAAAGTAAAAATGAAGTAAAAATGTTTATATGAGAGGAGAAAGAAGGAGCTAATCTGAAGTGCTCACTGTATTGTGCATTTCAACAGAAATCTGAATAATATGCCATGAAAAAAGTAAACATGGAAAGATAACCAATAAAGCTGTGGTCATACAGCTTCTTTACTGTGGAAGAAATCTGAGCTACAGCCAAAAATCGCAGCCCACCTTTTCTTCTGTCCCAAGTCCTCTTGCCTTCCACTGTGCTGACAAAGTGGAGATCTTTCTGAGATGGATCTTATACTGCCCTGCCCAGTATGTGGCCATACCAAAAACAATACTGCCAAAAGAGAACTGCAAAAGCAGCAGCCATTTAGCTTTTGCCAGACTAAAATGATTTGGCTTGAAGCTTGGTATACAAAAGAAAGCTGAAAAGGGGGAGTTAGCAAAAAGGGGAGTCAGCTATGTATTAGTGCTTTGGTATATCTTTGTAAGTCTTTGAACCAATCCCTAAATCTACATCTGTCCTTTTACACTTAACTTTTGCAGAAGACAAGTTGAACAATTGTTCAGACATGCAAAAAAAATGCGTAGTCCCTCTTAAAGACTGAGAGAGATGGCTTCCTCAGTGTTACAAAATGCGTCATGGACATCTGGGAAACATCCTCTGATGCCATATTCAAAGCACAAGAGCAGAAAAGGTTAGACAGACGTGCAGCATTCAAGTGAGGATTTCCAACAAAACAAAAACTCCAAATCAAGAAGAAATGAGATTGTTCCTAATTTAAAAAGCTGTTTCCCCACAGAGACTGGGAACTGTTGCCATTTGATTTGAAAGAATGAACTAAAACATGCACTCCTCACTGGACACATCAACAACATCACAGATGCTGATAAAGATGAGAACGTGTACATAATCTGAGTGGCAGAAAAAATAAGCAGACTATGCCTTATGCAAACTTGTGTAACATTCCTGCGAATCCCTGAGGCCTGGGTTCTGACTAAGCTTAACTTGGCCCTACAGTACTGATATGACCAAGTCTTAACTTGTATTTAGCATAGCACAGCATAGTTCAGTTCGAATGGACATTCAGAGATCACGAAGTCCAACTGACTGACCTCCTCAGGGCTAAGCATAAATTAAAGCAAATTAACCAGAGCATTGTCTAAACACCTCTTGAACAATGACAGGCACAGAGCATCAATCACCTCCCCACGAAGCCTTTTTCAGTGTTTGACCACCTTCACAGAAATGTTTCCTCATGCAGTCTCATCCTTCCCTGGTGCAGCTTTGTGACTTTTGCACACATCCTGTCACTGGGGAGCAGGGAGCAATGCCCTCCCTCTCACTTCTCCTGCTCAGGGAGCTGCAGAGAGTAGCAAGGTCACCCCTCAGCCTCCTCTTCTCCAGACTGGGCAACCCAAGTGTCCTCAGTCCTAACAGAATACACCTTCTAGACCTACTGCCTTCCTCTGACACTTTCAAATGCCTTAACATCTTATTTAGACTGCAGAGCCCAGAAATGTTCAGAATTTAATAAATGAGAATTTCTTGTTTAGAAATTGGTGAAGGTTCCCTTGCAAAAAAATTGTTCTTGAAAGTAGTTTACCTCAAATGGAGAAAAAGATAGGTGTTTGAGGTATTTAAAATTTTATAATATTTTTTCCTAATTTCTATTTAAGCTGCTCAGTGAGTAATATTAAAACACTTTCTTTTTAAGAGAAAAGAGACTTCGTTCAAAAACCTGACCTTGTTACAGTAATAATAAAGAATAATACATTCTACTAAATAATAGTTCATCTACTAAAACTCTGCCTGAGTAATCAACAGGAATGTATCATTATTTATTTATTGGAATACATAGTAAAGAAAGATTATACAATAATTTAATATTCACTGGAGGAGATTCTGAACTAAGGTTTCCTATATGTCTCAGGAGTGACTAAAGAAAGAGATGGTTTTTTCTATGGGATGAAAAAAATTATGCAAATCTCAATGCTTCTGGCAGGATAAGGAAACAATCTTCTGTTCAGGCCTACAGAGGACTGCAATAATAAAAGGTTGCCTGCTAGAAAAATATCAAAAGAAAAAAATGTCAGAAAATATAAGCAGAACATATGCTACACAAGAAGAAGGAGCCAAATATTTTATACTCAAATACAGCCCATCACATCCAACTTATGCTCACAAAACAACCCAGTTTACTAGATGAATATTAATATGTGGAAATTGAAGCCAAAAGAGGCAAGTTTCAAAGACAAAATGATGACCCGAAGAAACAACAATATTTCTATCACAACTAAACTTTGATGTGAGGCCAAAGACAAAAATTTGCCTTATATATCTCATGCTACAGAGTAGACAACTGGGAACATCTGAGTTAGAGGCCCTATAAAGAGAAAAAAAAAACACAACAAACTATGAATGTGCAACAAAGTGCATGTAACCTGAAAAGACAAGTCATCCAGTTGGAAAAGATGCTCTATAAAAGTAAACCATTCTACACAAAAGCAAATTCTGTACAATAGAAATTTGTGCATTTGTAGAGATTTGCATTCTTACAGCAAGGACAGCAGCCAACTGTCAACTAATGTTACAAATCACAGAACTGCAGGGGCTGGAAGGGACCTCTAGAGAACATCAAGTCCAACCCCTTGCTCAAATAGGTTTCCTACAATAGGTTGCATGGGATGACATTCAGGTGAGTCTTGAATATCTCCAAAAGAGACCCTGTGACCTCTCTGGGCAACCTGTTCTAGTGCTCCGTTACCCTCACTGTAAAGAAGTTCTCCACATATTTTTATGGAACTTTGTATGTTTCAGTTTTTGGCCATTGTTCCTTGTCCTGTCACTACACACCACTGAAAACAGTCCATCCTTGTCTGATTGCCTCCTGCACTTTCGATATTTATAAACATACTCTTCACATTACGTGGTCTTATGCAAGATAATCAAATAAAAATGAGCTTCTTCAAGACACCTCATTACGGTCCGTATGGTGATAATAAAGAAGTCAACTGTATCTTCATATGCTATATGCAACCCAATGAACTGGAATCATTGTGAGCCTCCAGTGCAGCATGCAATTAGTACAGCTGGGCTGTCAAGTGATTTGAGCAGAAGCACATCTTATAAATGTGGTGCATGAATAACCAAAGACTGCACTTGGCCAGCTGTGATCAGCAGCACTGTATCTGGACTTAGGGAAAAGAGAACTGAAAGCACATCACTCAGAAAATTGAGTCACATTGTTACTATCATGGATGCCTGCTTGTATTTGCTACTTTCATCACCCAAGGTACAATCACAGCATTTATTTTAATGCAATAAATGAATAAGAATTTTAGAAGACTCGTAATAAAATGTGATACCACACCTCCCCCACAATAACACATTTTGACTTGTCAGGTAGATTTGTGAGGCTATGTTTCACCAATAGCTCAAAGAGGTCATAAATTATTTGCATATAAGTACACAACATTAGATTATATAAACAAAATTATATACCACATCTTATGAGATCCATATACAGTCCAGAAACAAGGATTGAAAATGTAGTGAAATTTGAAAGTGGCCTTAATGTAGCCTATATAATCATTTTCTCTGATCATCTCTCTGCAGTTTATGACTTTCAGCTGGAATACGGTCAGATTTAGCCATGTTTAAGAATACTGCTAAAATATACTGAGGCAATGCATACCATTCTGGATAATGACAGCTTCCTCCTTTCCACAGCAACGTACCAAGATCAAATGAAAACTGCAGACTATACCAAAAAGAAAACATAATTTTTATTGGAAGATGAAAATTTGGGAAACTGAATAAGTAAGTGTATCTAGTACTGTACTGTACATAGTAGTACCAATTATATCTGTCAAGCAAAAATAATCTCACAATAAGAAACAGAAGCTGAATCTGCTTTATAAAAATCAAACTTGCAGCCTGGCGAAGAGTATTTCCTAATCTGTATTTGATAGTTCACGTTATGTATAAATTTGAATATTAAGTGTACGTTTACTATACAAAGAATTCATATGTGTTTATAGAGGTACCACATATAATTCAGCATTGGTCTTCTAATCATTCATTCTACAGGGTGATTATTTTACCTTGATTTTAGCCAGGAATTCTTCAGCTTCCAGCAGGAGAAATTCCAATTCGCAATGAATACTGAGGTATTCTTAAGCACATGAATTAATGGAAGGAATTTAAATAGGCGCCAAAATTAGGTACCATCAGTTTATTATGGTTATGATTATTATTATTACTATTATTATTATGGTATTATTATTATTATTGTGTTATCACTACCTGCTTTTTAAGAAATACACTGTTACTTGTTGAGTAAATACTATCGTTTGTGTTATGTATACATGCACAAAGGAAGGCAACTGATGGACCACTTGTTAAGAAATTTGATAAATAAAAAAAAAAAGAAAAAGATGAGACAAACAAGCAAACAAATTCCTTACTTTGGTGTCAGCTCTGAAATCTGCACTGTACTATGGCTTCATTTTCATTTCACTACTCCTATTTTTTTCCAACATAATTCATTTAATAGACACATATAGCAATAAAATATTTGTGTCGTATGTAGTGGTCACATAGTCTACAAAAGGGTAAAGAAAAAATTCTAAGACAAAACACCCTTAATTTATTCTATGTGATTATATATATTTCATTATGGTATGCTGAAAGGATTAAATAAAAAAATGTTACCTGCTATCATCAACAGCCAAGAACAGTCAAGGCTATAAGTTATGACAGTGCATGTTCTCTGACAGGAGAGTTCTCCATGCTGCCTGTACATGCCTCTCAGTGAAGTCCCTTGGGACACGGAGTAGGATTCAGTATCAGGATATTACCACTCGTATTGCAGTAGTGTAACTGTTTTCTAACACCACGTCTTTTTGAAGAAAATGACTTTTTATTTTTCCTGTAATTGCTTGTGGGGCAAAGACTTTAGGTTAACTTCATTGTGCTTATACAGATTTTTTTGTTTATCAGTGCAAAAGTACTGGCTATGGAACACACTGAACTGGTTAGATCTATCACTACACAATTGCTGCTAAGATTAAGAGAGCATAGATATTTATTACCATTGCTTTTATAGGTTGACAAAAAAAATAATTTAATAAGGACTTGATAAATACCTATCTCATGTTCATATTTTTGTTACTATTTCCTAGTATATTTATAAAAAAGCCTACATGTTCCCAGTTACATATTAATATATTTAAAATAATTTATCTGTACATTCATTCTGCTTGGCCTTTGAGACAGTGACTTGTGTTTATTAATGTAATGGTAATGAATGGTCCAAAACAAAGAGTAAAAAAAGTTTTAAAAAAAACAAAACTGAACAAAGAACAAATTTGCTGTCCAATAAGAAAGCATTAGGCCAGTGCTGGAATATGCAGACGTCTAAGTAAACTTTCTTACAGACCTGAAACACTGGTAATTCTGAACAGACAAATATATGCCCACTCTAAATTTATACAGGTGATGTGAAATTGCCCATGACACAGTTGTGGATATTTAGTGATTACAGGAATGAGCTTAACTTTGATTTCTATTCCATCAGAAAGAGCAATAAAATTCATCTAATACTGTACTGAAGTATTGTTTCAGATCACTGGCTCACAACTAAACGGATCGCTTATTGAATCACTAATGTTCCTGTTTTGTTCCCTTTAATTCTCTTTGGAGATTTCTCCGTCAATTTGTTGGCCCATACAAGGTGAAAGCATCTCAAATTGAGAAGATATTACTCTGGGGTCCTACTACTTTTCCCGACTACAAATCCAAACATGGTTCTGTAAAATACCAAGTAGTTAGTAGATGTTTCTCGGTATCTAGCTGT
>PPHD01006786.1:0-20226 GCA_002909625.1 Bambusicola thoracicus
TACATACTCCAAATGATACTTATCTGATTTTTCTTTTCAGATAATTTATAAATTAGTCAGGTTGCTTCTGTGATCACCTAAACTTTCTGGTGTAGTGTCCTGAAATCTTAGTAATTCAGTGTAATAAGATCTGGTTGTGCTTATTACGTCTCATTTTAACCTCTATTCTGCCCTTATTTTATCCTTCCATTGGATATATAATGATTTATCCTGATCCATTCAAACTGCCTCTCCTTTATTCTGAATGAATCAGAGCTATCTTCTGATCCTACAGTATACCACTTGGGTTGGGTTAATGCCTACTTGAATGCTAACAGATCAACTTCCTGAAAAAAAATAGCTTCCTGATGGAAGCCAAATACAGATGATTAGCCAGACTATATATTTATAGCCTGACACAAAATTCTGAAAAATAGGCTGAATATTACTGAAACTGTCTCCTCCCTACTCATATTTTATTTCAAGTATTATCTCTCACAAGCAGAGCCTTTGGGGTTTCAAGTTCAATCTCTTCTTTAGATACTACCATTTTCATTTCACATGATGAAGAATCTGTTTACCATGATAATGTCTGTAATATGCATTCTTTGACATTCACATGAAGTTTTCTCTCTAAATTAACTGTCTTCCTTGGAAAGCAATAGTGGCAAAGCATCAGCTGAACTCTGTCACATGTGAATAGTTTGACTAAGAAAATCTCACATTGTAATAAGTAAATTTACTTCATCACTCTTATCATTAAAAAAAAAAAAAAAAATCTCAGAATGTGAGAAACCTGAAGAGGCAAAGATGGCATTTCCTAATTTTTTCAGCTGCCTATTTTGTAGATACTTAAGCCAAGTTTCTATTCTATTCTATTTTGCTAGTTCTTGTGAAAATGTGCAACTACCCCACCTCCAGATCTATTTAATGTTTGAATAACCACCTTACTGGCCATCAGAAAATCCTCTATCTCCTTCCCTCTTTGGTAGATTTAAAAAAGCCAGAGTTCAAGGAGTGTTTGGACTATGTTCTCAGAAATATGGTTTGAATTTTGAATGATCTTCTGTAGAGCTAGGAATTGAGCTCAGTGATCCCTGTGGGTCTCTTCTAACTTAGAATATTTCATGATTCTATGATTCTGTGATTCTTATTTTTCAGTATTTTTTACTATTCTCTGAAAGTCAAATTAGTCAAATTTATTTTTAGGGAAAACATTATGAAACTTCATTTGCCCCATAATCAATCTACCTTAAATTGTTCTTATGGTTGATTCTAGTCTTACTCTTCCAATTTATTTTTTTTTTCTTAAATAAAAAAATGATGACATCCCTAATACTGCTTGCAGTATCACTGAAAGGAAAGTGTCAATTTCAAAACAGCTTCCTGGAATATTAAAGATGCTGTATCTATAGTTCATCTTTTTGAATATAGTCATCTTAATGATTTTCACAATACTAATATTTTTTGTGAGTATTAAATCTCATCCTCAGCTGAGCTAACCTGACGTAACAGTGAATAGAAAGACTCGCCAATTTTTCATTTGTTAGCAGTATCCCAAACCTACTGGACACAAGATTATGAAAGTAGCTTCTTTTCTTTTATGAACTCTAACACTACATAAAAAATTATTTGTTGTGGCTTCTTTCTTATGACCTCAATCTTTATCCAGTCCACATATACTGATCCATATTTGTCATTTAGTCCACATTTACTGATCCATATTTATCATTTACAGTACTGAACAACCTGTGTATCCCTTGGTTTGCTCTGCTAAAATAGCCTGGAGTTTTTACTAAAAGGTAGAATTAGACTGAAATCTGCTTTATAAGGTGCTAGCTCATCAGTATATGTAACACAGTGGAAAAACAAAACAAAACAAAACAAAACAAAACAAAACAAAAAAAAAAGACATGAAGGGGTATTCACTTAATGGGCTCCCAAATACAGTTCTAGTAGTATAACTGTCAGATGTCAGCGCCCCTAGTCCTCTGGACACAAAAAAGCAGATAAACACATGATGAGCGTTTCTTCTTGCCTTCCCACAGCAGTTACTGAGACGAGACATCTTTTATGGAGATATAAATACATGTATATATATGTGTAGGATCTCCTCAAGGGAGACCACTCATTGGATGAAGATGTACCCTCTGCTTTACCAGTCACCTACAGCACCTTCCTCTTGCCTCCAAGTTTGAGAAGAGGCTGACTGGCCATAGAGAAATTGTGCTGAGAAGATATGATGCATAAAACGTAGAGACCCTGCTGGCCCAGTAGGTTTCCCCAGCAAGTGAAGATGTGGAATGGGTTCTTGTGATGGATAGCACACAAACTGGTTGTTACAATGAAAACAGAAAAAATAATTCTCAAGCCATTTGGTACAGAATCTTTCTTTTGTTCCTAGAGCTTCATATAATAATATCATTCCCTAATTGCTACTGAGAGAATGTGCTTTGAGTTGCAAACTGATGAGAGGAGTAATAATTAAGAAGGCATACCAAGTACATATGCCTTAAGCAAAAGTAATTTGCAATACTGAATTAATGTATTCTTTATCTATCAGTGATATTTGGTGCCACATTTGCTTCTGATATTATTTTGGGCATATTTATTTGTTCTGACTGATTCTGTCTCCCCTGAGTGTGTTATTTCCCCAGTCTCACTTTCTTTTTTCTTTCTTTTTTTTTCCCTGAATAAATTTGAAAATAAGTATGACAGAAGAATGCCTCTATGTGATACCCTGCATGTAATCAAAAGGCATCAAAAGAGTCCTCCATTTCAGCTAAGGATATATACCTGTTGCCTATACCATGTTCCTCACAGGCACATAATGCAGCATGAATTTAGACTGCCATAAAGTGCTTCCTTCTATTCTGGAGTCACATCTGGAAACCCTTTCCTGAATAAGGCACCTATGCCAAGTCAATCATTTTCTGAAAACTAAAATCTGCAAAGAGGTTTTGTTTCCATTAAACTCAGCTGCCTAGTGGTTTGCATTTGAGTAACATTTGCTACTTAAACTACATGAAGGGCTGTGGATGATATATATTTAACTATGCCCCACTCAGAGCATACTCCTGTTTGTTGGGATACTATGCTAGCCATGTAGATAAAATATGTTTTTCGGTAAAATTCTTAGTTGCTTTTAAAGCCTTTTTATATAAACTACTTACATATTCACTTGGAGCAAGAAGTAGGAGCTGGATTTCCCTGGTGAGTGGTTTAACCACCAGGCATCCTAACTCTCTCTCTGGCCTAATGAATATTTCATATTTTATTCTGTGGAACAACATATTATGCAATCATTCAATTAAACACAGTCTCATAATGCATATGCACAAGGTGTTCTTCGTGAAGAACACCACTGAAGCTGAGAGGCTTGTTTTGTAAAATAAAAAATCCTGGTTTTCATTATTAAGCACTACATCTTAATTACTTTGCTGTTGAACGCAGAGCTCACATTTGGAAGCAGAGTATCAGACAGTTGCTATTAAAAAGATCACTAAACACTAGTCAGCTTCAAAAACAGAATGGAAAGATCTGGAGCAAGAGGACTATAATTCTTCTCCATCACCTGAGGAATCCACAGAATGAAATACATGTTCTAAGAGACTTTGGAAAGACAAAGCCACCTTCCAGGGATAGAAGACAGAAAATAGTTCAGAGAGCAGAAATATAAAATATTTGGGTGTAAGAATAGCCATCTTGTAAATGGAAGAAGGATAGATGACAGAAGACAAAAAGGAACTAGGAAAAAGGGAACAAAGGACAGAAAATTCATGGCTGAGAGAGTAATTAATTACAAATGCTTGGTTTCTTTTGTTATATTTTTCATGCAATTTCCTCATTCTCAGAAAAGAGGCCAAAGGAAGGGAAGGAGGAGAGGAATAAGTGAAGATAGTTAATCTGAGAAAACTACTTGTTGTTTTTCAGGAACACATTCAGCCTGCTCTTCTTCCAATGACCATCGGTGAAGGCTGGAAAGGCCTAAGAAGGGAAGATGTGTTGTCGATTTACCTTGGCACGAATCAAAAGCAGTAAACCTTGAAAAAATTAGTTAAATCACTATACTAAATAGGTATTCACTTTTACTTAAGGTTTGTACAGTATAACTTAAGACAGGCTTAATGTCATCTGCAAAGTTTTGACAGACATTTTAATAGTGAAATGAACTGAAATGCACAGATGAGATACTGGATAGATTAGACAGTGACAGCTACCTCCTGAACCTGATAAACATCCCCAGCGTTCATGGAGCTTCCTCCAGGTCACAGTCTTTGCTGGACACAAACTGCGCATGAGTCAGTGGCAAACCTTTGGGAATCCGCTGTATGCCAGTGGAGAAAAATATCAGGTCAAAGTTGTACTGAGAAAGCATTACTCATCTTGGTATGTTGTTAAGGAAGAGATGAGGGGAGAGAGGCACTGGTGGGGATTTGCTTTAGAAGGAATCTGAGGTGAGAGATTGTTCTGTCCTTTCTCCCTATTTAAGCTATATATCCATTGCAGGTGACATACCTCTAATAAAGGATCTGATTCTCTTTTTGAGGAGCTTTAATGCTTCAAGAGTGGAATTTATGTATACAACAGCTATTTAATTTAAAAAAAATATTATTATTATTTAATAGTTTAAAGGACAGCTATAAATGTGTGTTTCCACAAATATTTTGTTTATGAGGTAATTAAGGCTTTCTATTTTAAAAGAAAGAGCTATGTTAATATGGAATTTTAATCTAATAGAAGTTATAAAAACTGTGAGAATACCATCAGCTAAGTGCAAACAGGAGTGGTTTTATTCACAGGTGAAGAGACAGGGCAGGCAAATTTTTATAAACTCAGCTATGGTTTGCAGAGAGATACAAAAATTTAGTTTATAAGTCAGTTTTCTCCATATTAGCTACTTTGATATTAGTAAATGGTGTCATGAAAGCAAGATCCGTGCTCTTTACATTTTCATTCGCTTACTACCTGCTTTAAGTCATATTATTATTTTTTTCAAAATATTCTGATACTAAAAGTTCATATTGATTCTATGCATTAATCCTTGAGGAGGACTCCTACACTAAACTAGCTTGGCCAAACTTCCTATCCAAATAAAGTTAGAAACTGCTACTGTTCAAGTTATTCACTCAAACATACAAAGCTGTACTTTCAAGACTTGTGAACTTGGACTAGAAGAGCAGTAATTCCACAAGCTGTCAACTCTTTGTGAACACTGCACTTCAGGTTTCACAAAAAGTATTAAAGGTTTCAACTACACAAAGTAAACAAACCAGCCAACCAACCAATCAAAAAACAAAACAAAACAAAAGCAAAACAAACAAACAAAAAACTTCAGTCAGCATTTAATGAAATATATTTGCTTTTGAGATAGTATTTCTATCTACAAATGCCAAATTTGAAGCATTACTTGTATACATTATTTATGTAATCAGTGTCTATGTAGAATCAATAAACACAGCATTTCAGAGGTCGTACACAAGAGCTTCACATGTTTTGCTGGATGCTTCATAAGCTGTGCTACCTACAAGATTCAATTTGAGTACTTCACAGAGTAACCAAAAAAAGAAACTCACCCAGCACATTGAATGTGTGGATATTTACACTTTATTTAAATGAGATTTTGGGTTATGTTTATCACATCATGGAGGACCTTTTTTTCACTTCATTGATGAGGACCTTTTACTCTAGTCAGTAGTCAAGGCTTACATCATTTCTGGCTGGCATTATAACAAATATTGTTTCCTCATGTTGACACCATTTGCATTTATTGCATGAGGACTATGGACATCCAAGCAAGGCTGAGAAGTTCACAAGTGGACTAAGTAACAAGGAATTTACTATTGAAATTATATTTAGAAGTCTAATTATTTTAGTATGTT
This sequence comes from Bambusicola thoracicus, assembly GCA_002909625.1. Classification (NCBI taxonomy): domain Eukaryota; kingdom Metazoa; phylum Chordata; class Aves; order Galliformes; family Phasianidae; genus Bambusicola; species Bambusicola thoracicus. Next base: position 5,862 of record PPHD01006786.1, read on the forward strand.
GGCTTTACATGAATTAGTCTCCCAAATTCGGCTCAGGCCCTTAAAATTCACATAGTCTGTGGCCTAATTCATATTTATCTTCATAAAAAACATTCTAGTTATAAGAACGAACAACAGCAAAATAGGACAATCACAGAGTAATGATTATCATCTCTTTCCAGCACACGTGTTTAAAAACATTAGCACTCACTCTTTTTTTCTTCCTAAAAGTGAGTCAATTTTCAATAAATATTTTAATGCTATCCTTACTGTGTGTTTAATTTTAAATATCTTATACCATCGTTTAATGGAAATATTTTTCTCAAGTTTCTTTTAACATCATTTTGCTCTATATGAGATGGACAAATCAGTATTTTTGAGTGCTCCTTTGTTCATCTTTGCAGTAAATACTCATTTTTATTATTATGTTGAATGACACAAGAACTGAATTTCTTTTTCTTCTGCTTTTAGAGTAATAAAGGTGAAAAAAACTCTAGCCAGTATTTTAAGAAAATATACAAATATCTTGGAAATACTCTAAGTGTCTGATCTTTCTTCTTTTGTTAGAATAGGAAAAACCTCTTCTCATTGTAGCACATCCTGTCACCACCACTACTTGAGGTTAACATATTGTCTGTCTATTTTTAATAGAAACATTCTTCATGTATTCTAACAAATTGTGTGTATCTGAATTCTACATACAAAGCTGTAATTCCATTGAGAGTTTGTAGTGACATTGATAAATGATGTCACCAGAACCCTTTGCTTGAATTACAATCTTAATTATGTACACCTGGGTTCTTATTATTCTTTATATTATTTCTGTCATAGCACTATCTTGTCCTGTTCTTACTGTGGTGCTAATTTGTTTTATTGGTACCCTAGGTACTACAGCTTAGAAAATCCTGTCCATGATGTTTAAAGTACTGTAAATTTCTTCTTTGTTATTGCTATTTTAAATACAGAGTGTAGTTGTAAACAACAGGTATTTTTTTTCTTTCTTTCTTTTATTTTTCAGGAAACTGATGTATATAGCACATTAAGATTTTTTATTTGATTGTTTGTTTTGTTTTGTTTTTATGTAGGACTGCATTTTTGCAGCATTTTTGACTCTACTTCTGGTTCTTTGATATCTCTCAAGAAAAGAGGGTTTTTACATTTATTTTTGAGGGAGAGCAATTCCCATACATTTGAAGATGGGAAATGTTGTGTATTATTACCCTGAGAACAGGATATACAAGTTTCTTCTAGTTCTCATTCTTGTGTGTTTTTTGGTTAGTTGTTTGGTTTCTTGTTGTTTGTTTGTTTTTATCACTATTTTTTTTTTCTTATATTCTCCTTGTGAACTTAAACAAGATTTGTTTTGTCACAGGAAATACAAAAGACTGATTGCAGTGCATGTGTGACCAGGGGAATCTCTTTAGAAATGATCAATCAGGCTGAGCCTTGCTTTGCTGTGAAAACCCACTGAAGAAACAAGCTTGCAAAGGTGATCAAAAAGTTCCACTTTGTCCTCCTAACATTCAAAAAGCAAAAAGGAAATTAGACTTTTAGGATATAACTTGCCTCTATTCGTTATATTTTTTAACTTGAAGAATATATATCCTATTTTGTACAATGCTCACAGCTACACACTCGCAAAAATTTCAGAACTAAATGCTACTGTGTTAGTTTTGAACGTAGTCTTTAGCAAGACAAATGTCTTATGCTTTGAATCAGTATTGGTCATCCTAAACATCTATTCTTCCTCCTTTCACTAAGCTTGCTCTTATTTCTGGCCATGGACAGAGTCTGAATTCTTACTGCTAGGAAAAAAAAAAAAAAAAAAAAAAAAAAAAAAAAAAGGAACATTTCTGCTTGCTTTGTGGCTGGACTGACCAATACTGGATATTACACTTGTCTTCCTTCCCATTATGAATGGTCCAACTGTTTCAGTTCTTTCTGCAACATGAATCCACCGAATCGAGTAATAATGGGGGACAAAATGTACTGAATTTTGGAGCAATATTGCATATTTGGGAGGAAAACTCAGAAAATAAAAGGAGAAATCTGGACAACATTATCATAATTCTTGAACCAAATTTGTTGCAAACCAGTATTTACTTGCCTTTCTGTGTTTATTCGAGATATTTGTGGTAGTTATTTAGTTGTCTATGAGCAAACAGATATGATCAAGTCTACAGTGCAGAAGTGGTTCATTCTTGGCTCAACTCTCTGCCACTAAAACTTTGTACTTACATTATTTCTCTCACCAGTCACTACATTCAACTTTTAGGATCTCAGATCTTTCTCATGTGACACAGAGATCCGAATGAGCTTTTGAACTTTTCCCACGTTGTTTATTGAGCATAAGGCTCTTCCTGTCCCAGACTTACTTTACAAACATTACAATTTCTGTCAGAGAATATTCAGTCCTTCTCCCATTCCCTGGGGTGACTGTAACTTTTTACTGTTCCACAGCCTTTAAAATGCAAAATAGACTTATCAACACATGGACTGTAATTCTGAACTTTGGATATTTATTAATATTTCCAGCCTATATCTCTAATCATTTCCTTCTGGAAACTGCACAGTCTGTCACAACAGTCAAGAATATGGAAAACTGTAAGAAGTCAGCATGGGCAGGCAAAGAAAATCTGAGCCTGCCTTCACTTTACTATCCATGAAGCATTTGAGTGTTTTCAGTAAAAAAAAAGTTTTTTTCACACAGTTCTGTTCACAGGGATCTGTTTTTCAGAAGGTCCTGGCATCCAAAGCTTGCTTCAAAGTTAGCCAGGATTTGATTTGCATATTAATTATTTTAAATGCCTCAGAATGCACCAGCTTCTCATTCTGCTATCCCTTACAACTCTGAGTATGTATAACAGGCTTTTGTGTTTGTTTTTTTCATCAGAAGAGAAGATACAGGCAGGAGTTTTTTTCCTCCCTGTGCATTTCTATGTGCAACTGAATGCTTGTGTAGATTTATATATATATTTTGTGACTGGCTTTATTTTCTGTCATTCTAAGACCTGAGGCATGCAAGTTCTTGCCTAAAGCTTTCTGCCCAGTCTGGATAATATGAGCCAAATAAATGACAAGATGAATCACACATACAGTTATAAACTGTTGGAAGAATTCAAAGAAGATAAGCTCCTTCCGGTTTGCTAATTTTATTTTAGTCTTTCTGTGATCTTCAGAGGAAAAAAAAAATACAACTGAGAAACTAGAGAAAAAAGTATTTCTGGAAAGTTAACATACCTGTCCTACTAGGCAGTCTAATCCAGCTAAGTCTCCTTAGAAAGCAGTGAGCCAATAAACCTAAGTTAAATACTTGGAGTCCAGACACTTAAAGCTCTATTGAATCAGGAGTTTTACAGAATCTCAGTGGTAACATACATTTCCACACGTGATAAAAATTCCAGTACAAGACTGAGTCATGTTAGAGGGAAGACACAGGGGAACAGAGTCCTATGGCTGGGATCCAGCTCTGCAATTTTCCTTTTAATTTATTTTTGTGGAGGTGGGAGAAGTTCCTATGTAACTAGAGAACCTGATGGGACAACTTCCATATTATTTTAAAATGAACTCTGTCATTGGTGAAAAATGCTTACGGGTAGTTTTTATAAAATAAGTATGGTCTGGAATAGGAGTAAATAAAACTATCCCATGACTGTTTATTTTAATTATTTAAATAGGAGACAAAGCTCAAAATATTTTTTTTCTCAAAAACATGCAAGTCCTCAAGGAGTTTGAAACATAGCTGTATTCAGCTAGCTATTTTAAGCAGACACATGAACTTACTAGTGTTGTGCACCTTTCTTTCTTTATCTATTTTTGAGACACTTAACTTTCTTCTGGCTCAACTGTAAGTCTATATATAACAGTGGTCCTAATGAAGATGCAAAACTGATCAATACTTTGCTGTACATCCTGAGATCTCTTTGCTTGTGAAGATTTTTGTTTGTTTTTCCTGTATTTCTTCTTTCCCTACCCTTTGTTTCCTTCCTCTAAAATAATCTCTCTTTGATAACAGCTTTCTGTTTCTTCCAAAGTAAAATGGGATTGTAATTAGATTGGAATATCTTTGGTGTTACAATATTACAAAATATAAATGCTAATGGTGACAGCTTATAAGGAACAGTGATCTACATATGAGATGCACATAATACACTTTGGTTAGACTCCAAGGTCGGTTACCCAACTATAAATTAGATATAATTGCATGGAGTTAAGATAGCTGATACTGATGAACACTCGGATAACTAAATCATATTCTTGATATTTTGCCCCAGTTTTATCTGAAATTTTTCTTTGTTTATCCACTGTTCACCATTAAACCTAGGGAGTGAGGTAATGTAATCTCAGAATGAATTTCTTTTTTTTTTTTTTTTTTTTTTTTTGGTGGTATTGGATGTGTTTTGAACCTCTATGTGTGATGCTTACTCTACAAACTTTTTCTTAGCTCAGGCAGTGAAGAAATAGCTCCGTGCCACCTCCAGGAAAAGAATTCTTCTCCAATGTCAAGTATCTGTGAAAGATGGGTGAAGACTCCTCACAGGTGTCACGAGGGAAAATGAGCCTGTAGCTACTAATGAGCTGGAAGGCACTGAGAACANTATATCAAGAACAAAAGCTCTGTATCAGTTACTGTCTTGGAAGACAGATTTTCCAATATCTCTTTGGGATTCTAAAATAAAACCATAAATAGAGAGAATACATTGGTCAGTGGTCCTTGCCCTGAGCGTATCTGGGACATGGGCTCACTCACAGCTCATCAGCCAAGGCTGAGCTCTGCTCTGTCATACCAGGTGGCTGCTGCTTACACTTTTTCTATTTGCACCTCTCACTGAGAAAGGGTCACAAGCCTTCCCTGTACATTCAGGATGAAGGCATGGGAAGTGTACTGCCAATAAATTTCAACAAAAAGGGGGGAGAGGATGATTTAGAAAGCCATTAAGCTCATTTCTTCACTCCCCAGAAGAGTCACGCTTGCCATTTTCTCCTGTTGCTGCTCAGAATGCTTCTTTCCTCCACATTTCCCCTCCTCCTTGTTGCTATTTCCTCACCCTTGTGAGACACAAAAACAGAAAGCCTATCATTAATCTTCTTTTCCAAAGTATTTAAATCCATGAGATCTGGCTTTAATTACCAGTCTTGAGAAAAACTAATTACCCTGGCCTCACAAAATCAGGACGGAGAAGGGGGTGATACTGTGAGGATCTGACAGTGCACATCTTTGCATATTAGATGTTCCCATTGCTACTTCTGTGTCACTTGAGGAAAAAGATAAAAGGACAAGTATGCAGGAGTTTCTCCAAGTTTATAAATGCCTCCAAATATACCTCTGTGGGAATTAATGTTTTTTCTTGTGGGAGTAGTTCTTGAACAGTGCGGAGCAAACAGGCAGCACTTCCACAATAACTGCATAATGATAATGAGTTAGCCAGTGACTCAGGGCTGAGCTATGCTAACCTAAAATAAGCATTGCAAATGTGGGAGTCTGTAATTCTGAACCAAACGACAAAATGTGTCCCTGCTCTAAATGTAAAGAAGCAATACCTCCTTCTATCATCTTGATCTGGCTGTATCACTTCTCAAAATTTCCTTCTAAAGCCCACTTCTGAAGTGGGCTAGTTCATAACAGTTTTAATGAATATCTCCAAAATGTACTCTTTTCCTCTAATAATGTTCTTATTCAGTATGGAAGTCAAAGTGGAGCACTAACTTACAAAGAAGTGCTCTGCTGTTCACTGTGCTGTGAATGTAGCTACAGCTTGTTGAAAGCAAAGCACTTCCGTATTTCAGCCAATAATACATGCTGTTTCTCTTATCCTTCTGTGCACCTAAATGAATTCAGGAGGTGCTTTAAGACATCAGGTGTGACACAGGAATAGCATTTAAATTTAAAGGGAAGGTTGTGTATGGCAGCCTTATGTTACCTAGTAACCAGGGACAATAGCATTAAAAATGATAAGTGACAACGGGAGCCTTTCACAGAAAAGTGCATAATGTGTGAGCTTGCAGTGTAAAACATCTTGCAGAAGGCCTGAAACAACTGAAGAGATCAAGAATAAAAAACAGCTCAGAACTTCTCTGGACTATCTGACATTTAGTTAGTTTTTCTGTTTTTGTTTTTCTAGCTGTGGCATGAGATGCCAGGCTCAGACATGGCATGTTCTAGAGATCCTGTCTGACAAACCACTAGATGTGTCTCACCTTTCCTGTTCCCACAGCCTGAGTTCCTTCATCCTCTGCAGTGGTCTTGTTGTACTCAGCAGTTCTTTAGCTGAGGGATCTGTAGCAGGGATGTTACTGATGCTTGGAAGACACCATAGTGACAGGTATCATCAGTCACCCTGCTTTGCTTTGTGGTTTTAGCGCATCTGAAGTAGTGTGAAACACAGAGTTAGCTAGTTAGGGTACCAGAAGCAATGTATCTATGCTAATATGTTGTTCTGTCTGGTTTAATATTCTTCCTACCCAGTTTTAACAGTGATAATGGCTCTTATATTGCCCTGAATGCTATGCAGCAAGCTCTTTTCTCAAGTACAACCACTGTAGAAACTACACTGCTGTGCCACTACATCCAAATCACTCGGTCATCTTAATTCACCTTCTAGGTGTTCTTTGACATGTCACTAGGTACTGCAAGGTTTTCAGTGTTTGTTTACTTCAAGTAAGACTTTGTTCCATTTACTATTACAGATTCAGTTGCAGTTCAGATTCAAAAGAATCAATTGCCCTTAATTTTCCTAGCTATGACAACTGCAATATGATATTTAGGAACATAGTGTCTATTTGGTGACTGTTATTGCCCAGGCCTGTTTGTGGCCTGGCTTCTTTGACTGGTATCATCAGAAGGCCTAGCCTACAGGGGCTGCAGTTAAGGATTAGCAGATATTGGTAGTAGCGGAGGAGGGAGAGACTGGATGGAAACTATCCAGTATTTGTATACATGAGCTGAAAAATCTTGTGTCATCAGTGTTCATACTCTGAAATTGTTTTGTTTTATTTTTAATAGAGCCAAAATTCCTAAATTCCATAAGATATTTTCAGTTCTCTTGAATGAATGCCACCAAACACTGCAGCTTCTAGACAACAGACAAACTGTGTTAAAGATCTACTGTGTCAACAGTTGGAGTTGCAGGTGACTCATTGTAACTCATATGCATACACAAAGGTAAATAGAGAAAACTGTGTCTGTGAGATGAGTGCTATGCAATCCTTTATCCATCTGAAGTCTTCATCCATACAAAGCCACCTCCAATAAATACATTAAGTAGCATATTATCTAATGCTTCTCCAAGTCTTATCAATAATGAATGCTGTGAGTATTTGCATATTCAGGTTGCTGTTCAACCTTGTCTGACAGACCAGAATCACATTACGCTCCTGCGAATGGCTTGTAAAAGACTTGGGGCAGTAAGAGATGGAGACTGAGTGCACTAGAAGAAAAGAACATGTGTTACTGAGCTCAGCAGTGTTCACTTAAGCTATAAGCAAGTATTTCTTTTCTGTGCTGTATGAAAGAGTGAAAGATGTTTTATGGGCTGTGTAAGGTAGAAAGTAAACCTCACTGGTCATAATTGTCTATGAATTCCAGTCTAGGGATTCCTAGTCTATGAATCTCAGCTAATCTGTTTTCTCCCTTCCCTTTCATGGGACCAATGGTCATAGGGAGTGGTGATTTTCACATGCACACAACCATTTCTTCAGTTCCTGTGATTGAAATTTAGAGAGATGCAAAAGACCAACCCTTCTTGTCAGTCCAACTAGAACAACAGTAATACGTGTATCTTCGGGAATGTGGTCCCTTGCAGCAGGAGGAAGCATGTTTGTACAGAGTAGTTAAAACTAAAACAGCAAAATGTGCTTGGAGGTATTTGTGCAAAGCAGGAAACAATAGATAAGAAATAAAAAGAAATAAACAAAGAATAAATAATAATAATAAAATAATATTATAATAATAAAAAATAAATAAAAGAAATAAGAACTAAAAAAGACAGAAATAAAGAAAGAGAGAGAAAAGAGAAAGCAAGAATGAAAGTGAGAAAGTGAGCAAGGAAGAAAGGGCAAGAAAGCAAGCAAGAAGGAAAGAAAGAAGGAAAGCAAGCAAGAAGGAAAGAAAGAAGGAAAGCAAGCAAGAAGGAAAGAAAGAAGGAAAGCAAGAAGGAAGGAAGGAAGGAAGGAAAGAATCCCTGAAAGGAATCATAGAAAATCAAATGTTTAGAATGCCACATAAGGTTCAAAAAAACAGTGAACAGAGAAATAAACTGACAGTTTTATAAAAGATTAATTCCATAATTATATTTAAAAAGCTAATATTACGTCACCAGTGTTTTACAATACTTTCCAGCTAGACTTTCTTCAACACAGTTACTTACCATTCAGCTTAGTAATGTGTCTTCAAACTAAGCAAGCTAAGGAGTTTTGTTACTTTGAACTTGAAACACTACTTTAAAGATCCAGTGCCTCAGAGTTGTATTGTGCTTCTCTGCATTCTATTGTGATTTAACTAGATTTTCTAATGCCAGCAAAATCTTTTTTGAACTAATAGCAGAGCATATCACCATACCTTTTCCACAGGATCTGTTCTAGAACAATTACTATGCTGTTGAAATGAAGAGCTACTCCAATAAAAACCCTAAGCAATTTCATCATTTGATTTCTATACAGTAGTAAAAGGGTTAGTTGAACCAATGTGGATGACTACTTCATAAGTGTGTGTAGCAAATAAAATAGTAGTTATGACAATTAGTATCTGCAAAACAAAACAAAACAAAAAACTATTTTCTGTAAGAAAGAAGAAGATGATTTGATAATTCATGTTACTTTTACGTAGCATTTTTCACCTTAGAGTGTTCTAACTGGTATAAACAGGCTCACAGAAATGCATAACATAAATATTGTTGGGGACAAAAAGACAGAGAGAGTGTGCAGCTGCTCAGTCTACTGCAAAAGGCACTGCATGGGACTGGGTAGGAAATGAAGAACACCTTCTCTGTGGTGAATTTAAGAAGTCAGAACATTTTTACCCATGCTGGTTTTGGCCAGATTATTCTTTTTAAGACTCTCAATCTTATAAATGAGATGGCATCAGATCTCTAAAATGAGCAAAGTTAAAAAGCAGCAAGGCTGTTTCTTGCCTTGGTAAGAAAATTACATAAGCCACAGAGTTTCTGCAAGTACTAGTTACTCCCAAGGTCTGCTGGCAGTGTATGGAAAAAAGGGCCTTAGAAGGCCTCAGTCCCAACCCCTCCCAGCTTTCTGATTTTCTTTGACAAGAAGGCTGTTAATCAAAACACCAACCTGGCCTGCTGATGCCTGAGTCTTGAAAATATATGTGAGTTGCGAAAGAAAGGTTCACAGCACAAAGCAGTCAAATCACGTGGTGCAGGAGCGCTGAACAACAAGACCTATCACTTTGGTCAAAGTAAATAGCTTGTAGATGTGTCTATGAATATTAAACTCACTTCAAACAGCAGGGAGCAGGCAACCTACTGTTCGAAATAAGAATGTGTGCTTACAAATCATCCACTATTGAGGGACTTTCCTCATCAGTCCACAAGCCAGCAGGCAATCTAATTTTTCCTTTAATGGTTCCTACAGTGTTGAACTGGCTTTCTTGTAAAATTCCATTCATTTCATCTCTGCCTGTTTTTGAAACACCACCCCAAGACTTTTCTTGCCTATAACGTGTGTGCAGAATTACAACTATGGTCATCTATTAGTTTCATACTGTGGGACTAGAGGTTGTGGGTTTGTAGGGGAGGTAGGAGAGTTGTTTGTTTGTTTGTTTCATTTTTATTTTCAGGGCAACCCTATTATTTATTTTAATATTTGTTTTCACTTCAATTATATCATATTGTTCCACACTGGCTTTAGTGCTATACGAATAAGAAGTAAAGAAGAAGGTTACTATGGTTTACTTAGCATTGTCTGATACCACCCTGTTTACTGAACTATCTGCAGTGGTTCCATTAACCCTGGCACTTGGGTCACTAAAACTATCTCTTCCTACCCCTACTCTGGCAACCTTGCTGTAACACACTTTAGTATTATTAGTGTAGAAAAAATAAAAGGATTTTACTTACCACCTGACCAATTAAACTGTGAGAAGACAGATTTCTCAGGAAGATAACTTGTCATTGGATACAACGTGAGTGGGGGACACTCGAACACTAACAAAGGAAAACACATTAACTTTGCTTGGGAATATCTTTCTTTTTATGGAAGTCCTTCAGTATTTCATCATTGTTATTCTAAGCTAGATTATTTAAATTTTAAATGAACTGATTTTCATCTTTTTTTTTTTTTTTCCTAGTGCTTTCAATCTATATGTATGTTAGAAGTAAAATTTTTAAGACAAGTAACATAGCATTTAGTCATTATAATTGTTTTTTTGGAAAGTTCTGTTTTCTGTTATTTGGTGATACATTCTTATATCACTACACACTCTGTTAACTTTCCATGTTTTTGTTATTATTAATATATTTTTCTTTAATAGAAGCTGTACTAACATACCAGTGTTAACCTCTTAACCATTTTCAATTACATGAGCTAGCTATCACTCAGTATATGTGTATGAGAACTATGCTTCTCTGAGTTACCATTTTAATTATTCCTGCCTTAATCTTGCTGTACTAATTTAAATATTTAAAAAAATGCCACCAGAAACCCTGATGTTTATCATTACATGTACTGTAAACCTCTGTTTTGAATCTGCTTGACTGTGTTAAAAAAGAAAAACAAACAAGCAAATAAACAACAACAACAGCAATAAAAAACGGGTAAAATTCAAACTCATACAGATACTCTCAGGCCATTTAACATGATATAGATAGTTTACAGATATTTTCATCTCCAGGTATTCCACTGTGACTGGGGTAGCAAAAAATAATTGATCAATTTATTATGAATACAAGGTACAAAACCATGACAATGAAAATTATGTTTCTATCTGTAGTTACAAAACTTTGGAGATCTAAATACTATAGATAAAATCCTAAATCTATTCAAATCCTTTAAAATTTTGTCATTGACTTTGGTACAGCAAACATTTAATGCCAGCAGTTGTACTCAGTAAAACTCTAGACTGTGGGCACAGTGGACATATTTTTATGGTAACAAACAGAGATGAGGCAGAAAGAAGTGCTGAGGTGTGGCAGTGTTTTTCTTTGTTACTGATATTTTATGGTCTTTCTGAGTTTTCATAAAGGAGATTCTGTAAAAACAAATTGACTCAACTTGACAAATATCATCTTCCACTTTCTAAACAGTCTTTATCTGCGCTTGCAGAACTCTTACATTAAATAAAAATTATCATATTGGCTGAAGTGTACAGAACAATTTTCAGTAGAAAGATTCAGTACCCTGTGAAGAACTCTTTCTAGAGAGGTTGTAGGAGAATCACTGTTTGAATAATTTAAAATTAAACTGTACAAAGCATTATCTAATACACTGTAGGGAATAATTCTGGATGAGGGAGGATTGTTCTAGTTGATTTAACAAATCTTTCCCAATTCTAGCTTCTATGACTTTGTACTAACTTTAATGGGACACAAGATATGCCGAGCTTCCAAAACGGCCGAGTACCAATCCTTCAGCTTTTCATCTGGAACCACGGCATATAGGTATTTTTAAAACTATGTCAAAAACCAAGAGCTACATGGGACAGATATGTTACAGGATTATGATCCATAATAGGACTCTCTAACTCAGTGAATCAGTGCTATTGTCGAAAATTTCAGGTCATGCTCTCTCTGTTTTCCCACTAACAAAATGGTACAACTTAACTGACAATTTCTACCATTAGCAACACATAACTGTTGTTTTATTTTCTATTTTGTTGATTTACATCGTTTACTTTTCCTTAAAATTACAAGACTGTCAATCCATGGAATTAGTGAATTATGTTAGAAATAAACACCTATAACGTGACCTATAATAATGCATAAATCTGAACCTGAATAGACTTTGCTCTGGAGAAAATTTATCCATCTACAATAACAATTAACTTTTATTTCCACTTCAAAACAATGGAAAACAGCACCTGCTCCAAGTACCATTGAAGAAAATAGAAAATCTCTCACCAAATTCAGTGGACTCTGGAAAAAGTATATTGTGCAAATAAGAGCTAGAGGCTGTCTACCCAGAACTGAATCCAACATAGCAAACACAGGTCTTCATATAGGTCTTCAATATAGTCTTCCACACTTTCTAGTCATGATATGAAATACTTCAGTACAATGGTTGTGATATACCCTTAAGCAAAGCTTATTAGGTCTGATGAAATCTTTTAAACATGGTGTTGTTATGCTGTGCATAGGACTAGGGATTAAGATTAGTCATATTTATTTTTTATTAGGTTTATGGAAGAATTCAAACCTGTATTTCCAGATATTAACAGTTATGTTTGCTACCTATTTCCACAAAAAGAAACCAGTGTTTGTAGATAAGGAGTATAAATGTAAGCTATATGAGAACTATGTTATGAACTATATTCCATAAACTAGAAGCCATGACTAGACTATATATAGTGCACAGCTTTCGGGTGGTGACTTTTTTCTTGAATCATGTTTACTGAGCAGTTTTGAGATGTAGACAGGCAGTCACTAGGGACCGAACAAAGATCAGCAAGCTTATTTTAGTAAGGACCTGAACTTGGCCTCAAACCTAAAGCACAGTCTCAGAGGTAAAAGGTTAGTGTGTTAAATGCCCTGCTGTTTGAATAACTGAAATCAGCACAGAAGGCCACCAGCTTCTTTCCCTGGCTGTATATTATTGTAAACTGAAATATCTGTGACCAGCTCCTGAAGACAGGGGAAGTAATTTTTATTTCCTTCAGTTAGTAGGAAAATACACCGTAAGATGTGAAGACAGGTTCTCTTTAATTTGTAGAACTAGGGAAAACCTGCTTGCTTCCCAAAGGAAATTTATCTCTTGTCATAATATATTCCAAACATCAAGAACAATACACATCATATTGCTGTGTAGTTGTCCCTCTAATTAGGGAACTAAAGTAAGAGGGTTATTTATTGTCTCAACTTCCTTATCTCCCCTTCCAATGTCTGAGTAACTCTTGAAAATTTTGATTTAGTATCTAGTGACACACAGGCTAAATCTTTTATATGAAATATAAAACTGTAGCCATTGATGTCAGTGGTGGACTTGCTAAATCCTTACTAAAAGAAAAAGCAAACAAATGGGAAAAGCAAACAAACAAAAAATATATGAAATATTCAATATTAATTCACATTTGTTTGCTACTATTTTAAATAGGGTCTTCTGGAAAAGTCTTGAACATTACTGAATCTCCTGGTTTTTTGTTTCAGCCTGTCTATATTGAACAGGTAAAAGGAGAATATGAATGAATTGAAGAATATGGTTTGTTTACAGCTAAGGTATACTCTGTACAAGATAGCTGAAAGATAGTTTCCTTCCTTTGCATTTTGTAATTTGTAAGGATGCAATCCTTTTTGGCCTATGTGAATAAATATGTACTGGAGTTAACAACCAAAAAGCCACACACAAGTTTTTGAATGTCTGATTGTCATAAAAGCAATAGGTAAGTGGAATCTAAAATCCAGTAATTTTATTTGTCAAAAATCTGCTAGTCAGATTTTGTGATTTAACCACTGTTTTCAAAATATACTTGCATTATCTTAAATATAAAAAGCAGGTACATGTTTCAACTGCTCATAGTGCTACTCCAATGCGTGGATTAGTCTGTAAACGATTATGGGGGTCTGCTGAATAAACAACTCATAGTATTACATATTACGCGCCAACATTCTTATGACATTAAAATCTGCTGAAAAATGAACATCATTATTTCTTAAATATTCATAAATAATAATGTAAATGTGTTTCCTATGCTATAAAGTTTAAGACTTTTACAAACAATGGATATTATTAGCTCAAAATATTATTAAAATCAAAGTAGAATAAAAACGCTTAGTAAATATGCAGATACAGTTTTTAATGTATCACAATGAGCAACAAACATACTTGATGAACTATTTCCAGAAGAATAAGTTCAAATACCATCTACAATAAACATCATTTCAACTATGACAACAGGTCTGTGACAAAATAAAAAAAAAGTTTTCAAAACCATGTTATTTACCGTAATACGGTGCATTTGAGACTTCAAACATTACAGTAACAAAAACTAATGAGACTACTCTCTATATATAAAACATCAATAACATTTTTGGTTTAGTTTATTTAAAGTTATAGCCATAGGGGCTTTTATTAAAACCTCAGGGTGCATTTCCTATGTAACCCAGGCGTTGAGAGTACATGTTGTGTAGACAATGATTGCGCTGTGATAATCCCTTTGATATCCAGGAAAAAACAATTCTCATTCTCAACCTTTGGAGGCTGTCCTTTTTTTTTTTTT
>PPHD01006787.1:0-14917 GCA_002909625.1 Bambusicola thoracicus
ATTACTATTTTTCTTAAAAAATAACGTGAGGACAATGGCAGCAGCCTCTGTAATTAGTCATATCAAAATATGCGCATAAGAAAGAATCTGACCTATTCTTTTTTTCCCTCCTTGTTTCACATTCCTCACTCCTGTGGTATTAACACATTCTAGCTGTAAAAGAAATTGATTCTTCACTCTAAAGCAGGTCATTATTAAAAAGGTTTTAAATCATTTGGTCTTCCCATTTCTGAAATATAGACTTCACTTTAATCTTCTCTGCATTACCAGCAATAAAAAGCCCATAATTTGTGAAAAATGAGATTTTCTTCAATATGTTCTCTGATAAGTTGCATTTCTACTCCTTGCTCAATTGTCCCACACCTGTTAACCTGACAAACTAGTCCTCAGTACATCAGGAAGAGACTGCATTTATCTCTTCTGCATAGCCACACAAAGATTAAAAACCATAGTAAAATCTGGTCTCTCAGTTAATAAAAAATTCCCCTCTTGGTTGAGTTGGTGCTGATATGTGATCATTCACTGACTGAATAGGTTCAGACTCATGTTGGTGTGCCAGAGTACAGGTCTATGTCCTTGACACTCGAATGAAAGGTGAGTAGGTGAGATGGGTATAATGAGAAAGATTCTCTCCTCTGGCAGTGGTAGATTAAAGTGGGAGGGTAATTTGAATAACCTTCTCCTGTAAATACGATGATTCCAGGGCAGTTAAAGATAGGAAACATTTTCCATAGCACAAAAAGCCCACTTTTACAAGACTGTTACTGTTACTGGCTTAAAAACACAACTTCTATGAATTTACAGTAATATAAGTAGCATTTTTTATTAGAAAAAAAAAGTAAGGATTTTTAAAAATTGTCTTCCTAAAGCTTGCTTCAAGGTTGACCAGAATACCCTTGCCTAAGTTAACTAGGCTCTCTAAACAAGTATTAATTATATACAGCCTGCTCTAATTTTGTAGTTTGAACCTGTGCAAAGTGAAATGAGAAGCTCCAACTTAGAGACATTTAAATTCAAAAACTGTTAAAGATGGAATTTGCTTTAAATTGTGGTCTTGAATTTGATACGGACAGATTTATATGTAAATAACATTATAAAAATATTAACTGTTCCAGCTTCTCATAAATGCATTTCACTTGGTAAAGGAATATTGCATATGTATGCACAGAGAATAGCCGAACACTGGTCGTTTTAGTATTGTTCACTTATGTATGGTAAGGAGGCATTTTGATATGCTTGCAAAGTGCGTATTTTCTTTATTGTAGAAGGTAGAGAGCGTTCAAGTATGTCCTCAGCAAACTAGATAAGGATGAAGTTGGGATCTGATGTTGGCTCTCAAGATTTTGGACTCAAAACACACTGAATAGGATGGAAATCAAGAACTGCATACTGTTAAGCTACCTTTTACATCTGCTTTGTTAATTGTGCTGAGTGAAATGGAAAGCAATCACTATGCTGTGTTCAACCAAGCACTGATCGAGCAGGTTAAAATGATGAGGCCATGGGGAATGCCCATTACCTGTTATCTATCACTGATGTCTATATTATTTATACAGATCTCTTTGCTTTAAATAGTATTGTCTGTGTTGCTAGAGACTAGCTAAATAAACTCTACAGAATGTATATCTGGCAAATTTACTGAGAATACAACGTTTTTAATTAAAGATACTCTTTTGTATCTCTGTGGAAATACAAAGATAGCAATTTTGTGCCCTAGATGTCTTATAGAAAATCATTGTTTTTCAATAATATTATGACTCAAATTTACAATTTTTGGAGTAAATTTCTCTTGATTTATCATTTCTAAATCTCAGATATTCTGAACTTCTATTTCTTAGTTGTTTTTAAACAGATTTCTTTTTAATCTGCTCTCTGTTGGATTATAATTCCTGTTCCTCTTTGTTCTACTTTGCTGCTGCTCGTACATTTTTAGTATATTTTAAGATTTGCATGTAAATTAACCCCTACCACTTCTCTAATGAAATGACACTTAGTCTACATTCCTCATGGAAGGACATGGAAATGTATGTTTCTGGTCTATGGAAAACCATTTTCTGGCATGTATTTGTACTATGCCAACCAAAATATTTCTAATTGTACACCTTCATTCAGGCACCTTCTCTCACATAAAGTCAGCTCTATATGCAATTCTTCTGCTTTTCAGTTAATAGGAAAGGAAAGCTTGGGTCTCAAAAACAGTTCTATTTCAAACATGCTACTTAAAAATGTGAGCTTCCCTTTCAGAGTCCAAGATCACTGCGTAGCTGTCAGGGGTACTTAATATTTGCCAAATGTGTAATGAAATAATTGTCCAAAGAGAAGTCAAGTCTATGTACAGACAGGAGAGCTTTGGAAAGCACACTGAAGAAGCCAGGCAACATAAATAGTAAATTCATGCATGAATTTTCCTGCAAGTATTTTTCTTTCTTCCTGGTGATTCTATCTTAGGAAATTCTTTGGATGTTCTACATATTTCTGAGTTCCCTACTTCTGGTTAGTGAGATCTGTATGCCTGGGAAGTCTGGACATGTCCTCCAATAAATTTAATGAGCACCACAGTCACAATTTACTCTGTAGGTATGTACACTTTCCCATGGGTTGAACTTCCTGTGGAAATGTTAAATAGAAAATGTGCACATATTTCTGTCTGGAAAATCTTGAGTAAAAAATAGGTTATCTATAGATACTTATTGTGATAATGGATGAGTTTGATTTCCTGCTTTTACCATGAAGACTTTCCTTACATTTTCAGTTTGCTACACTTCCACTGGGTGACTCATTTTCTGAATAAACAATTAGGTGATTTGACTGCTCACACTCCCTTTGCACATCCCTCTTCTTTCATCTGCATCTTAGAGTTTCTGGCATGACCTTGGCATGCATTTAGAGATTGTTTTAATGTAAATTAGACACCTGCTTCACTCTAAAATTCTTCTCCTATGTCTTTTGCTGATCATCTCTCCTTTCGATCTTTCTACCTCCAAATTCCCTCTCCTTGATCACTACTCCTCTCCTTCAGTGGCTCTCATTTGCTCATGCTTTTCTACTTTAGCAAGAAAAAGACACTTTTCAGATTCTTACTGTCTTGATTTGTCTGATCGCTTTTCCATTTTCGCTTTATTGCTCCAGTACCACAGCTTTTGAGACCTGTCCTTTACTGTAATACCTATTTCTTTAAAATGCTCTATCACTTAGTTCTTGTCAGCACCTAATGTTATCTCACCCCTATGCTGAGTTTCAATCTTTGCCTTTATCTCTTTGCTCCAGCAAATGTTAGCGGTAAGTCTTCCTATCACCTCTTCTCTCACCAGTGGTCCCTCTTACTGGAACTATTGCCTGCTTAATATAACAGATAAGCTCAAGTAGGGAAAGTTTCCTGCCCTGTGATTTTGTAGAGCACCATCTGTGTTTTTAATGACACAACTTAATAAACAATGGACATCATGGCTGTCACTGCCACCTATGCATGAAGCAGCAGAATACAAAGCTGCTGGCAAGTTTCTGCTCCAAGGTGTGCTGGAAAACTCTCAAGATTTAAATGGTGGTGTACCATCTTGTGATATCTTCCTCAAGAAACTGCATGTTCAGTTCATTCTCTGGACTTCTTCCAATCTTTTGTGTACTGCATCAGATTAATGAAAGGATGGAACAAAGAAACAGAAAAAAATAGCAGTCCTTAAGGAGTGGGCAATGGCCATACTATTGTTAGTAACAGCTAGTTCTGTATGGAAACTCCTTTATTTCATGGTTGGTCCACGGGGTTTACAGAAATGCCCTTACTCTGGGGAGAAACTATTACTTCATAGGTCAGAAGAGCTATGAAAGAAGAAATGGAGTTTGAATTTCACAATCCAGGTGAAAAAAATGTATATAGAGATAATATAATACAAAAGTATTTCTTATTACATGGATGATCTTTTGGCCTTCCAGGAAATCCCTTTGAAACAGACGAATTCAACCTTTTTTCTTGGATTTTTTTCATGAAAATGGATTCTGACATTCTCTCTGACAGCTATACAACTGTATTTTTCTGTCAAGCATTTCTGATTGTACTTGTTAATCAACCTAAAACAGCATCACTTAAAAGAACTTTCATCAACTGCAATGACTTTGAATATCTACAAATTTCTATTAAGAGAGATGATGATCTCTAATATGCTTTCATGTACACCTAGCAAGCACTGTTTATTTCATAGAAATGGAATTCAATGTATTTTTTGCAAACATACAATAGTATAAGCAGAAACTAATACAGAGTTTTAAAAATACTAATTCTCACATTCAGGCTCAAATCTTAAGTTAGATTTGAAAACTACAACTGGGACTGTGCATCTCCCTGTGCTTATAAATAAGATATTTATTGATTGAGAATTCTACTCTTTTGCTCTCTATATTTCCTGCTTCTCCCACATCTTTTTTTCTCCTTGCTGGTAAACTGCTGCAATAAACTTTAAATGACAACATGGCTTATATCTTTTTTTTTTGATATAAGTACCTCTAAGAAAGACCATTTAAAACAAATAGAGTCACTGATGAATATACCAAACACATCTCTGTGTTTTTGGCAACCTTTTTTATTCTATCTGAAACTATGAATGCTTATTTCCTCTTTTAAATGAATATTAGAGGAACAAGAACTTGTGCTTTTTGCACTTTTTTTAGTCACAATATCACTTGTTGCTGTCAGAAATGAAAAATTAGTACATTAAACATTTTGCCTCCTTTTATTTTTAAAGGTGACTATTTGTTTGTTTGTTTCTTTGTTTTTCTTCTCCAGTGAACTAGTAGATAAGTTTTTCCAATCTGAGAGGAGATAAGCACATTCATAATGGAGGAAGGCTCAGTCATCCTTGATCACCCCTGATCTTTTATACCAGTTCATGCTTCGGGACTCTTCTGTTTTGGATGGGTGCAGCAGAGATACATGAATAGAACTGTCACTGAAGTCAGTTGGTGTTTACTGTGGTACTAAAGTGGGTTTTAATCAAGGTTATTCACTTTTCTCCCTTATTTTCTGAGCTTACTACTTTGAACGCACCTTCTTATTGCAAAATTGGCGCTAATAGCAAGCACACAGTACGAACTTTTTTTCTGCTCATTGTTGCTCAGCTGGTACCTTGTTTTTCTAATCCTATAAATCATAGATAATGCAGATGTTTATTTTCCTGATGGTGCCATTTTTTTCCCATCATCATATGACAAGCTTAACTTAGTCTTACTTCCAATGACTGGGCCAAGACTAACCGGATATCAGAGGTAGGATATTATTCCTGGTATTCGGACCCAATTTTCCTTGACTCAAATCTTTTTTTTCCCTTTACAGTCTACTGCTGTTATTTTTCCTAATTTATCTGTGCCTCATTTCAAATGGCAGAGATGACAATTCATGTAAAATTACACAAGATTTTCTTGTCTGTTACTTTTATTGGTAAGAAAGCCTGGTATTCACATGATATTTAGCTACCTAACTATAACGTATCTGTAACAAGGGCTTCGTCCTTCTCACATCAGTACAAACGAGAACATGTTGGTGTCTCCAGTGCCACAGTCAGTATAACTCTAATACTTCCAGTAACTTTTCTGTTAGCTTTTAGCTAATAATATGTCAGCATAAACTCCTTGGAAATCAATAGTCACATACAGCACCATGGATTGGGCCCAAGGTATTATGTGATTTAGTGCATGTTATTTTTTCTGCACAAACAATGTTATGTGTTATTGATTTCAGACTTATACTGCTGTTCGTGTTCCTCTTCCTTTTTGTGCAACTTTTCTAGAGCAGTGTTTGAGGACATTATGGATGCCCTAGGTCTGGAGGTCAAGGCATAGCTTATGATACGCTTGTGCTGGTAGCAGCATTGGCTGCTTGCTATTTTCTTTGGACTCAACTTTGAGCCACCAGAAATTTACACTTGGTGATCTCTTTGGATATAGGTTTTTGAAAAAGACCCTCTTGGATTTTGAAAGGGAGACCTTTGAGACGTGTGCTTTTGTTCAATAATATAATAGTTTTCTTTGGAAATTTAGGTCTCCTGCATTTGACCAAGGTTTAACTCTGATATGAACCCTGCTCTGTTCTTGCTGCATTTGAGTTTTTGACCAGCAGAACTCCAGTGACTTTTGCAGAGGCATTACCAGTCTTGAATGATAAGATAGGACAAGCAAGTCCTATTTATTTATTTATGTATGAGCAGGAAGATGCTGCACCTGCCCACTTGTCTAGACTTGTGCAGATAATGTGGAGTCAGTGAACCCACGCTGATTTACAACTCAGGCCAAGCATGAGGTTAATAAATGAAAACTCTTTGTCACTGAGGTCCAGAACTCACAAGGGCTTCAACTCTGTTCTATGTAATACAGTCTGTAGGACATCACCATATTATCACACTATTGATCCTATCAGCATGTATTGTTTCAAAGGTAGCTCTTCGCAGTCTAAGGACACGTGAACTTCTTTAATTTCGTCAAGAAAAAGAATTCACAGTCAAGAATATTAAGTGATGAGAAAGAATAAGATGAAGCAGAAGTTAGGTACAGAATAAGAAAAACTAAGGACTGATCTTGCTATGTTTTACACCTTGTCACTTCTTTTCGTAAGCACAGATGACCGTGCAGAAGCAGAGGTTATGTAAAATTAGTTTGAGATTTCTACAAGGAACAGAAAAATGCATATGTGTGTCTATGTGCTAAGCATAAATTTGTTGGTCCTATCCCTCTATATTCTAAAAAAATCATTAAGATAAATGGTCTAAATTCTCTGCATAACCCACTTCATTAATTAGACATGTTTCTCACATCAGGGTGCCTGTCTCTTTGCCTTCATGAACTTCTTGTTTTCACGTTTCTTCAAGTTGGATTAGATTTCAAACTGATATTAAAGTTCTATCACACCATACTATAACAATCAGTAGCAGACTGTCTACCAGCTTGGTTTGCTTGTGTATCTTTTACAAAAGCAACTGAGAAATATTTTGAGAATTAAAAAATAAGGCAAAACATAAATGTAAGAGGAGTGTGCTGCTGCAGGCAGTCCCCAGTCAGGGAAGATAGAGTAGAAAAAGAGTAAAGGTTTCCTGTCTTTGATTCATACCTTATGAGAGGTTTCTTCAATGATTGTTCCTTTGTGTCACCAAAGCAATGCTCATTTATCAGTCTGTGGTTTAATACAAATGCATCAGGATGAAAAAGGAAGGAGGATGAAGGTTAAATGACAGGCATACCCTGACTAAGAAACTGCAGGGCTGATGAATGTCTGGGAAAGCTGACTGGAAGGAAATCTGTTTTCAGTAGACCCTGAAAATAACAACAAAAATGAAGTGAGCACATTTTGGTTTAATGGTACGTTTAACTAATTCTGAATTACTGTGGAACTCTTTTGGAAGCATTTCTTATAGCAGCATTAATATGAAGTGAATTCATTGAGTTCAGTGTTATTGCAGTGAATAATAGCAAATGAATTAATATAATTATGGGGAAATAAAAATGTTATTAAAATAATTTATAGTCACAATTCTTCAGTACTAAACTCCTATTTGTTCTCCATAGTATTATGGTCTCTCTGCTTTCTCTTGCTCTCACTGCTGAGGTATAGTAAGTGGTTCTGGCTGTTCACAGAAAAGGTATGGTATTGTACTAGGGTATTTTGCACAATGACGCCTCCCTATACATGTATCTCTGTCCTTTCAAGGTAGATCAGATATATCCTGTGGGACTGACTGACCACCAGTGATTTCACCGAGTTTCACAGTGATGTCACAGAGAAGAAAGAGACTGTAAAACTTGCCCAGGGTTGAACCTGAATATGTGAATAATGGCTTCAGCCTAACAGTTTTTTTTACTTTCAGTCTCTGTGCTTCACTCATTTACACTGATGTAAGTCTGGAGTAACTTACCCAAGGTCATTGTAACAATATCAGTGTAAATATAGGGGAAATTAGAGAAGTAAGTCTCCATGTACATTTCTCTTAGGAGTTCTCATTATTTCACAGTCAAGTCAGCAAGATGAATAATTTTCTTTATTATGTAAATAATGCAATCGGAAATCAAACTAAATTTGTTCTGACTTTTCCAGTCAGATTTCTTCCAATCTAACGTGAATGAATCAGATAAAGAGGATTCTTCTACCTATATATGTAGCTCATACTTTTAAATTTAAGGGAAGAATAGATTTTTTTTGAGTGTGATGGAGAGTACTCATTTGATAAAGCAAGGAAAGAAATTTGACTTACACTGATTAAAAAAGCTTAAAAGGCAATAGGATTAAGTTTTGCCTTGGTAAGTAGGGCTATTTAAATTTAGCAGAGGAGACACCACTCAGCTGCTATATTCATTTCTCTGAGTGTTTGAGTCCGCTTCCTCATGTTAGAGTTAAATTTTGAGGTTTCTCCATGAGTGCTATGGGAAACATCAAGTGAATTTGCTAATTCACCCTCTCCAACTGGTATCTCTTCAGGATCAGGCTTTTTTTTTTCCTAGGAACCAGATGTTAGAGTATGGGTGATGCGATTGGTCAAAAAAGCAAATTCCTGTACTGAAGGAGACTTCTGTGGTCCAGTAGGAAATATAAAAGAAAGTGGAAACATTTTCAGTTGTCTTGGTGATATGCATCTGCCAGGATCCTGACTTGTGATGGCTTGCCACATGCTGCTATATGTGTCACAGGAGACTTCTGCTCTCCTTCTCATGCAGCTCTACAAGAATGGCCTGGAGCATGCTCCACCAGAGCTGATACAAAAATGAACTTGCTTTTTGCTGCTGTACTAATAGAATTCACATTCACACACTGTAGGAAGTCTCTCCTGGGTTGCACATTTCCCTGGATGATGAATGATGTTCTTTAAACTTCAATTCAGATATAATCATGGAGAATGTGTAATATTTTCTAACTTTTAAACCCTATCACAAGAGCCAGTCCTGGATTCAAAGTGTGTCTTGAGAGCATCTGGAGGCTTTAACTTCTCTGAAATTAGTTTATTTTTTGCTGCTTTTCTCATGTTTGCCTAATCAGAAGAAGAACTTGGCCATATGTCAGAGCAGAGAGTCTTGATTTAAAAAGAGAGAGAAAGAAAGAAAAAAAAGGCTTAGCAAATCTCTCAAGGCTTTGTACAGAAACCTTTGTGAATTCTTGTACCCATTTTTAGCTACAGGTAATTGGAGCCTGGAAGCTTACTTCTGCTGTATTTCTTTGGCTTGGCTTTTTTGCTAATTGCCTAAATTTACTCATTTAGTGGCATCACTGCATATGGTTTGGCAGGGATGTGTTTTCCTAAAGAGACTTTCATGTATGCTTTTCTGCCTGGCTTGGAAGCTGCATTTTACTGTACTGTACTTCAAAATGTTATTGTTTGCTTTATTTAGTCAGATAAACAAATATTATGATAATGAAAAGTCCGTGAACAAATGGTGGCAACAGCAGAGCACTAAACATAAGAATTAATTAACAAGAACAGTCAGCTATCGCAGATGTCTGATGTAATTTTGAAGAGAGAACTTGAAATATTGAAGATGTTCAAAGCAGCACTTAGGAGAGTGAAAAACTCCCATACACTTTAAGATCTGAATTACGAATGTGATAGCTGTGTCTTATCCACTGTCTTAGATATGAGTGATACTAAGATTTTCATGCTTACAGATCATCATTTACAATAAATGAGGGCTATGCCTACAACTATTTTCTGTCCATGTGGTTCTTCCTAGTTCTGGATTTTATTTATTTGTTTGTTTGTTTGTTTGTTTGTTTGTTTATTTCTGTAGGGATGGTCCAGGAGTCAATGGATGATGGTGGATTCCTACAATGTCAGTAGTTCAACACTTGTAAAGATCACCTAGTCCAACTGCCTGACCACTTCAGCCCTAACTAGAGCTAGAGTATATATTGAGGGCATTAGGCAAATGCCTCTTGAAAATTGACAGCTCAGAACATCAAGTACATCCCTAGTAAGCCTATCCCGATGTTGGGCCACTTTCACTAATGTCCAGTCTCAACCTCCCAAGTCATTTACATCCAGGATTTCTATCATAGGAATTCGCACTAAATTATGATCTCTCTTACCTCTTTTGAAAAGCTGATTGAGAGCTCACCAAAGTTGAAAGATTGTACTGTTCAAAGAATGTTTCCCTGACAGCAGTGTTTTCCTCTGTTTCAATTATCCGCTCTTCTTTACTATGACTGCTGTATGCATCTGGTCTTACTCTTAGCTGAGATTTCAAGAATCCACTTGAAAACCAGTGAAAGAGTGCAGCGGTGTTCTTGATCTGTGCAATGCTGTTACTTTATTTAGTTGTAAGTAAGAAGTCCATTTGCTTACAGATTTCTGTTAACATTGGTCAGCCTGAATCAGTGTCAGTCACCAATTAAGCTGATGGACCTCTGCTGCTATAAAAACTACACTGTAAACAGGATCTTAGCTGCTGATCTTGGATGAAACAGTTGCCAGGCAGTCAGTCTTCTGATAGGCATCAATCAGCTGTGGTTCAGTTCCCTTGTGAAGACGGGAGACAAACTAAATTCCCTACTGTAAACTTCAGCGTAACTGCATGCAGTTGAATTACAGTCAGCAATAGGTATGCTCTAGTGTTCTGGGACACAGGGAAGAGCTGCTTGTATTTTTTTCCTTCTTTCTTTTCCATTAGGTCAAGGCTAACTAGAATTTGCTCCTAAAAAAAATTGTGTTCAGGGGTGGTCTGCCCACCTCAGGCATGACCCTGAGAATTTAAAAAAAAATAATTACAAGGACTTATAATAAATTTTTGTCTCTCTTAGTTAAGCAGATGACATCATGGGGAGTTTGTTCTGAATTCAGGGAAAGAAAAATGTGATATTTGACTTCACTGGAAACAAGAACTGGCCCTGTGTACTGAACCTGATTGGTAAAATGAGGAAATACTAAAGCAGAGCATTGGTATATTTTCAAATTAAGATCACAGTGAAAATGAATACTGTGCACTCTGGTTGTTTAACTAACTAGATAGATATGAGAAATTCTATCTCCCATGACTAACACAGGCTGCCTTTTGATCTCAGTACAATAAGAGGGAAGACAGAGCAGCTGAATATCTTAACAATGTTGATTTTGTATACTCAATAAAAGGTTCCCAGAATTGCAAATATTTAGAATGAGTATATGTTCTCATGTAGTCATTTTTCTATGGCCACATTATCACTGTTTAGGAGGAATCTCTTTCTCTGTTCTTGTACCATCTCAAAATTAACCACTTATGTGCCATTTCTTTTTCATAATGGAAAGAACTATCTCCTGTGTTAATTCCTTCCTAGAGATGAAATGCAAAATGTAGCAGTGACGTGCTCTGCCTGTTGGCCTCCTCCTAAGAGAATTTCAAGCTCACTGGAATTGAGGTGATTCTTTCCTGTCTATTTCACATATTATTTGTTTCTCCACATATTATTTTTTTCTCCACATATTATTCGTTTCTTCACATATTATTTCTTCCAGATATTTTCTTGGCTGATGTCATTCTGTAACTTATCAGCTCAGAAAGCAAATGGTATCCTGGGCTCCATCAGAAGAGAGCTGGCCATCAGAAACAGGGAGGTAATTGTCCCTCTCTACTCTGCTCTTGTGGGGCTCCATCTGGAGTACTGCATCTAGGTCTGGGGCCTCCAATGCAAGAAGGACAGGGAGCTGTTGGAAAGGGTCCAGAGGAGGACCACAAAGATGATCTGAGGGCTTGAGCACCTCCCCTACAAAAACAGGTTAAGGGAGCTGGGCTTGTTCAACCTGGAGAAAAGAAGGCTGAGAGGTGACCTCATTGCAACCTTCCAATACCTGAATGGAGCGTACAAATAGGAGGGGAACCAACTCTTTGAAAAGGTATATAATAACAGGACAATAGGAAATAGTTTTAACTTGAAGGAGGGAAGATGGATATAAGTTGGATATCAGGAGGGAGTTCTTTGAGAGTGGTGAGGTGTGGAACAGTCTGCCCAGAGAGGTTGTGGATGCTCCATCCCTGGAGGTTTTCAAGGCCAGGTTGGATGAGGCCCTGGGCAGCCTAATCTAATATTAGACATGGAGGTTCATGGCCCTGCCTGCAGCAGGGGGGTTGGAGCTCAATGATCCTGGAGGTCTTTTCCAACCCGAGCCATTCTATAACTCTATGATTCTATGATAACAGTGGTGATTTCCAGGAACCTGGCTGTAGTGTAAAAGTGCAATAAAAGAGCCTTGCAAAAGGGTGTCCACTTGCATGGTACCGAGCTCAGTGTCTGCAGGGGGGATTTCTTGTCCCACAGAGATAACCAGCTTCTTGGTGTTTCTGCTACCTCTCTGGCTTAGCCATGTGGTTGGAACCTGCCCTGCCACATGCTAAAACACACTTCCAGCTGGAATTTAGCTGTTATGTGTGGGAGAAACAGGGAAGGAACATAACTCTCAGTGTAGGAAAGTGTGTAGGTGTCTGACCTGTGGGACAGTTGACCAGCTGGAGTGATATGTTCACTGACATAGTAACTGTGTTGGTCTTTCACCTTATCCCTTTTTTCTGCATTCAAGTGGGGTGTCAGCAGATGTTTCCCTTGCCAATATAATGGGAGTTGGAAGGAAGCAGCAGGGTCAACAGGGAGAAGAGAGAGTGGCTGAAATGCAAAACAGGTCCTAGGAGAGGAAAGGGGTAAAGTAAAGGAGTGTGAAATCTCTGTCCAGTGTACTGTTTCTGAATGGGAGTAAATATGCTGGAGCAGACTTTAGTTCACAAATGCTGGGCACAGAATTGGTTGGGCCATGTCATAATCTCTTTACCAAATTCAAAGCTGGTGCTATTGGAAGCCAAGGGCCACAGGAGAACTTCGAGAAAAGACTGCAAGAAGCAGAAAATCAAACAAATCAGAGTTTTCCTACAGGAAAGAGGAAAAGGTAAGGCAAACAGTCAAAATTCTTACAGACATGAGACATGATAAGGGAGAAATTACAAAGAAGACAGGGAGGAAACTGGGCAGGAGAGGATATTATCATGAGTACAATGAGGAGTACATAAGAAGATGACTTTCAGAAAGACAAGGAGAAAGTTGGTAGAAAAGAGAGAAAGCAGTCAACAGAGAAGTGAGAAAATATCTAGACAGTTCTGAAGGAAAAATTATGGTAATGAAGACAACAAGTAAAAAGGGGAATTCCAAAATAGAAGTAAGGAGGTACAGGACAGAAGATTTCTGTTTCTATTCTATATTGAAAGACATCCTTTACAGGCTGTAGGAAGGAGGTCAGGCCAGATAGCTGACTTCTGAACACTTAAATCAATACCTCTGACTGTTTCTCTGCTGTGGAGGCAGTACTTACACTGTTTGCTATTTTGAGTTAATATCTTAATGACATAACTTCTTACATTTTATTCTGGTTTTCAGCACTGGTCTTTCTTCCCTTGACAGTCCTATCAAGATTCCAAAGTAACTCTTCGAAACAATATCGCAGCATGGAATTTCTTTTAAGTTAAAAGCACTTTAAAAATAGACAGGTGTAATATTACAGGCAATTATTGGAACAGTGTCAGGGGGTAAATTCCAAATGTGATGTGTGTAAACATCTTTAATGGAGTTAAAAATCAACACTGGAGTCATTACGTCACAGGGCTACATTGTGAGTCTCATAACTGAATAAAAAGCCTTGGAGAAATGAAATGAGTCAAGCCCATCTTGCTGTGAAGCTCAGAACTTAGAAGGCAAACACACATCACAACTGTTATTCTAAAACAAATCATTTTTATATCCATCCCTAGGTTTTTAGGACATATGATTTTGAACAGTTGGGTTGGCAATGCAGGCCAGTACCAGACTAAAAATAACTTATTGTTCTGCAGACAGCCTGTGGCAAAGGGCAAATTTAATGTGAACATAGTTGAACTCATCCAGCTGTGTCTAAACTAATACCGGTCATCTACCAGGGACATGCTGGAGCAGATTGCATCTCCTGCCTAGATTATGGATCCAGACTTTCTGTCTTTTGGGGCGTAGGGTTGGGAGACAGCAGCCAAGGAAGGAATAACAAAAAACAAACAAACAAAAAAAAGTCCCATACAAACGAAAAACCAAACCAAACAACAACAGCGACAAAAAGAAAACACAAAAGATTTAGGAATTTGTTTTGAAGCTGATAATTCCCTGGTCTGTACATTTGGATTGCATTAGGAGTTCAGAAAATCTGTGAGGTTTCCCCCGCCTTCCTTTGACCATAGCCCTGTGTGGAGGTCTGTGTTTTCTGCCATCTCCTATGCCTCCTCCTGAGGAGTGCTGGAGACCACCTTATATTTCAGAGGAGACTTTACTCCTCCATTTACAAATGGAGAAGCTTCACAGGAAAGTGTGCCTCAGGTCAGTGAGGCTTTCTGTTCTGAGCTTATTGTAGAGTAGAGAGGAGAGGCATCCATGCTGGAGGGTATTGTCCCTTCACCTCTGCACTTTCACGCTGAAGCAGGGCTGCTGCGAAATACTGCCAGGAAAAATTGTGCTTCTCAGTCACCCAATTACTCACAGAAGCACCTCCGAGTTTCTTCAGTCCAGTGGACAGCAGTGAAAAGAAGCAGACCCAATGCCCAGATTCTAAATAATTCAAACATCTTTTAACCCCCTGAGTTTACGAAAAATACTTGTTTCATTCTACTTCACTCTGCTACTTCTTATTTGAAGAAATAACCTTGACTTTGTCCCTCATCACTTTTCTGCCCCACAGCACACAGTGCCAAAAGTAATGAAAAACTCCAGTGCTACTACCAGCATCATCTAGCAGCAATATCTTCATAAGATTCCAGTTTTGTAATCTCAATACATGTCATAAACTTTAATATTTTCTCCCATTTCTTTATTTTAAATGTTTTATTACAAAGAATGTTTCTGTTTGAGTTTCTTTTCCCTTTCTTCCTTTTTTTTCCTTTTTCCTTTTTTTTTTTAATTCTTTTTCTTTTTTTTTTT
>PPHD01006788.1:0-24007 GCA_002909625.1 Bambusicola thoracicus
CCAGCCTGGCCTTGAATGCCTCCAGAGATGGGGCATCCACAGCCTCCTTGGGCAACCTGTTCCAGTGTGTCACCATCCTCTGTGTGGAAAAACTTCCTCCTAATACCTAACCTAAACCTCCCCTGTCTCAGTTTAAACCATTCCCCCTTGTCCTATCCCTATCCACCCTCATAAACAGCTGTTCCCCCTCCTGTTTATATGCTCCCTTCAAGTACTGGAAGGCCACAATGAGGTCTCCCCGGAGCCTTCTCTTCTCCAATCTAAACAAGCCCAGCTCCCTCAATCTTTCCTCATAAAGATGAGTTATGTCTTTCCTTGCTGTATGTTGTGCTCCAAGGCACTGCAGGTGCTCAGGGGAGCACTGGGGGCTCTGGTGGGAGCAGTGAGCAGAACAGCTGGACGTGTCCCCTCTCATCCCAGCTGCCACAGGTGCCAGCTCAGCTCCTGGTCTGCTTTCTGGAAATGCTGCTACAAAGAGCTGTGATTGTGTTGGTAGTGCAACCGGCAAGGATATTGAGGTGATTTTCTGGTTTGAATAATGCCATAAAGCAAAATGAGCACAGTTGAATACATTGCAAAAATGGCAGCGTCTTCCTAAAGCACTCCACCGTTCAGATCTGGAGAGGGAGACCAGCAGCAGAGCCCTGGATCTTGTATTCAGAGTTGTTTTTCGATAACGAAGTCAACACCCTTAATCAGGGAAGCATTGGTGCCATCTAGTGACCACCTCAAGTATTGCAGCATCACCTAAATGAACAGCGTTCCCGGCCGTGTGCTTCGTTGCTGCGTGCTGCCACCCTCTGTTATCTAGGTACAGGGGCACATGCTTCATCAGAAGAAAAAAAGCAACGAACCCGAACTGTGTTCACTTCTCTTCGCAGTAAGTTACCCGATTGCAGGAAAGCACTGAAGGGCTCTCTGTTTCTCCTTCTGTTTCAGTGGTTCTGGTAGCGTGGAAGTGCAGTTAGAGCTTTTAAATCCTTAATAGCATGCAAAAAATTTCTCTTTGAACCTGACAAGACACTGCACTGCCTAGCTCATTGTATTTGGCAATATCTAATGCTGAAGTCTTTTTATTCTAGCTGTGTTTTCTTTGAAAATATTTTCAAATCAACATTTTGGTGTTAGGCTGGGCCAGAAATAGAAGGCAGTGAACACTGTAACCCAGAAAAGAGGATGAGATTTGCTGTAAGAATCTGCAAACCTAAGACCAAGGAAATTGATTATTAAACAAATCAACAGTTTGAGATGGCAAGTCACAACATCTTGTTGGCTTGCTTGCTTTATTTCATCATGATGGATGTGTCTGTTTATTTGCAGCCATAGTTGCTATGTCAGCACCACTTTCACGGAGCAAAACCAGGTAGCTTTAGTATTAACAAGGAGAATAAATTGTAAAGTAATATGAAATTAATTCTATAATACCTTTTAGGTCTAGTTCAATAACGGTTTTGATTTTGGTCTCTAACAACATACAGGAAGCAAAGCTGCCTATGAGAGAAATTTAATTTAAATTCCAATTGAAAAATGATTGGTTGTTTTTGCAAGTAAATTGTTGCATGTGAAGGAACTGAGTCAGCAAGACCTTCGTGTCTGTACCGACAGTAAATATGGTGCTTGCAGCCTCCATAACTGAGATACCTGTAAAGTTCAGAAAACATAACTGAATAACCCCAGATACGCAACACCTGATCCATAAACAAAAGCTCAGATGTTACGTAGACACTGTGCATTGGATTTTGCCCAGTGAGGCTGGTGCAAAGATTGAGTATCACATGTGATTTCTGCACTAAAATGGCAGGTGGGCAGGTGGCTGTTCTCCCTTCTTGTACCTACCACTGTAGCAGTTAACATTCTTTCTGCAGCTATTTCTTTTACTTGGCTTGTTTCTTCTACTCTTAATATAAAATAAATGAGATAAAGTCTTCTTGGATATGGAATATAAAAAAAAAAATGAGGTTTGTTCACAGATTTCTTGAGGGCAGCCTTTGGGAAGTTGAACTGGGACATGCTTCTCTTTTTTAAGTGTAAGGAGGGGCATGGAAACAACATCACCACTCTGGCAGCGCTTTGGGCCTATGTGGACACAGGCTGAGCAACCAAATTCCCTTGTCTCTTTCCTTGGCACTGGTTGGTCTCCTGCCAGCACTGTTGTTAGCCCCTCTCCTGCTGCTTTATGTACTTCACCAGAGTGCTCACATATTTTTGCCTGTCTTTTTCTTTTACTTGTGCTCTCCATTATTCTGTGTTCTGCTCAGACATTGCGTTTTGGTGCGAAGAAAAGTTCTCTGATTTCTCTGATGCATCTTTGTAGTTAACAACCACTTAAAACCAAGTGCTTCAGAATCATAGAAGGGCTTCAAAAGGACCTTGAAGATCATCTAGTTTCAGCCCCATTGCTGTGAGCAGCCCTAGATCTGGCACTAGACCAGGCTGCCCAGGGCCCCATCCAACTTTGCTTGAATGTCCCTAAGGATGGGGCATCTGCATTTTCTCTGGGCAGCTTGTGCCAGTGCCTAACCATCCTTAGAGTGGAAAATTTCCCCCTAACACCTAATCTAAATCACTTTTCTTTTAGTTTAAAACCTTTCCCCCTTGTTCTGTCAATAGCAGACCATGTGTAAAAAGTCAGTCTCCCTCCTGATTAGAAGCTCCTTTTAAGTACTGGAAGGCCACAATCAGGTCTCCTTGGAGCCTTCTCTTCTCCAGACTGAACAAGTCCAGCTCCCTTAGCCTTTCTTCATAGGAGTTCTTCAGCCCATGATCATCTTCATGACCCTTCTCTGGACGTGCTCCAACAACTCTGCTTCCTTGTGCTGGAGGCCCCAGGCCTGGACTCAGCACTGCAAGATGGGCCCTCACAAGGTCAGAGTAGAAGGGGACAGTCACCACCCTCTCTCTGCTGGCCACCCTTCTTTTGATGCAGTCCCGGATACAGTTTGCCTTCTGGGCTGCACACACACGCTGCAGGCTCATGCCCAGCTTTTTGTCTGCCAGAGACCTGAAGTCCTTCTCTGTAGGGCTGCTCTCAGTGAGTTTTTCTCCCATTCTGTATGTATATCTGGGATTGCTGCAACCCAAGTGCAACATTTGGGCCTTGTTGAATCTCATTAGATTCTTCCGGGCATGCTTTTCAAGTCTGATCTGGTCCCTCTGGATGGCATCTCTCTGTTCTGTTGTATCAATTGCACTACTCAGTGTGGTGTTGTCCACAAACTTGCAGAGAATATACTCAATCCCACTGTCTAGGTCATTGATAAAGGCACTGAAGAGCACCAGTCCCAAGGTGGACCTCTGGGAGGACTTGTGACTAGCTTCCACCTAGGCATAGAACTTCTGACCACAACCCCGTGGCTGCAAGTATCCGACTGATTCTTTATCCACTAAATAGTCCACCCTTTAAATCCATATCTTTTCAATTTAGAAATAAGGATGTGGTATAGGTCCACATCCAAGGCCTTATAGAAGTCCAGGTAGCTGACATTAGTTGTCTCTCCGTGGTCCATTGATGCTGTCACTCTATCATAGTTAAAAGCAAAGTTGGGCCCTGGGTGCCTGCTTCCTTCTGGCACCCCTTGCTTGTACACACATACTTTTTTTTGCCTCATCCTCACTTTCAGAGCACTTTCCTCAGTTTTTTAAGAGCCTGGATTATTCTCCAGAACTGGTTCTTGGCACAGCCACATGATTCAGCAGACGCAGTCTTGGGGATTGGCAGTGAGGAAGATCAAACGAATAATTTTAGGCTAGAGTTGCTGTTGGAGGAAGCGCAACATGAAGCTGTAGCTTCAGTTTGCTATATTCCTGGGCATGCTATCCATGGTACAGTCTAGCAGTGCAGTGGAGGGAACCAGATTCTTGGGTACCTCTGAAAGAGGGGATCCAACTGCCTTTTCTCTCCTCATCCATGCTCCCTATTGCACATCCTGACTCTGAGGTACCTCAGGCTCATTTTCTGCCTGCTTGACTCCCTAGACCAACTCACAGTGAGCAGAGAAGAAAACCATCCAGTGTGCAAAAGGTACAGCTGGGGAAAAGCTGGGTAATTATTCTTTCAGTGGCAGCTAGCCAGCATAGATTGACTTAGATACCTTGCATCCTTAGAGCCGAGGAGTCTGATAGCAGTCAGCTTTGGTCAGCATCCAGGTCCCAAACCGATGTGCTCTGGGTAACCTGAGATGTGCACAGTCTGGAGCCCCCCAGCTCTTGCAAGGACTGATGGAGGGAGATGAGCATTACATGAAAGCGATGCCCTTCTGCTCTGTTGGCCCTGGCTGCAGGTTTCCAGCAGAATCCCTCCCTGCTTTTTTCCCCTTTCCTTATCTTGACTATTAAAAACACATTTTTCTTAGTTTTGTTTACTTTGCTGATACTGAACTTGTGCCATCCATTCTTCACTTAGGAGACTTGCAGAAGGGAGACCCTTGGCAGCCTGCGAAGGAGAACGTTGAGAGCTTGTCTGGTATATATAAGGAGTGTATAATGAGCTTTTTAAAATAGTTAACAAAGAGAAATAACTGTTGAAGTTTTTGTAGTTTTATGGTGAAATGTGAATTTTGTCATATTCTACATGCTTTCATTTTTTACTATAATTCAATTACTTTAAGGCATTAATGATGGAAAAAACACTTTCACAAGGTTCTAACACCTCGAAAATAATTTTTCTGCCCCGTAGCCCCAAGAAAGATACTGGGTAGAAAATTGTTTATAGTCTACAGGAGAAGTGGAAGTCATTTATTAGCTTCATCCTTTCCCACTTCAAAATACTCAGATCATGTTTTACTAAAAGTTTCCAACCAAAGGCAATGATAAAACATTGTCAGGTTTGGAACTGCAGTGCTTTGCTGAATTCAGTGAACTCCAGCTCACTTCTGTAGAAGTGCAAAATAGCCAGAGCAAACAGGCCGTTTAGATTGTGGTCACTGAAACTTTGTTTTGCTATGTGAGCCTACCCAGCCAGAACACATGGAGGAGATGCTCTCATGAAATTCTTTGGTACAGGATATTTTCCTCTTCATTTCTCTATCTCTAGATTTCTCTACTGGTGCAGGGAGAGAATTTTGGTTGTGAAGAGTAACTGGAAGATCAAGATGGAAGGGGACTGATTGCCTTTAACTATTTCAGTCTAGTACTTGCACACAGTTTCCATGATATGTGGAACTACTGGGTTTACAGGGAATAAATATTCCAAATGCTGAAATAGTTAAACACTTTTTTTTTTGAGAAGTCTCACATTAATTGGAACAGCAAGTATCTTTAACACATTTTCATTCCTAAGCAAAGGAAAAATCTTTACATTAATTCTGTATTTGAACTGTCATATATAAAGGACAGTACGCTGGATTTCTCTTGCAGAACAAAGACCCCTGAATTCCAGCTCTGGGGCCAAACTCAGTTTGACCTATAAATCCTAGCTCTGCTCTCATGAATCACTGCTGCCTCATTAGTGACCTGAAGATTCGTAAGTAAATCTGATTTAATCATGCTTGTGAAGTAGGAATTTGTCCCTTGACTCACTATGTCTAGATTTGCCTTCAAAAAGGAAGCTTTATTAAACATTATTAATCTTTCTTCTCTGTGTTAGTTTACATGTACATTTTCACTCATGCTTGGAGACACGGAAAGCTGATGATTTCTGCTTTGTCCTAACAAGGCACAGGGTGGTGTCAAGCATCCTGCATTATGCTAAACCATATGTTACCAAGGTTGATAAAGCTACATTTATTTGAATAATTCTCTGAATGTTTTGTTTTGTTGTCATTGTTGGGTTTTTAGTTTGTTATTTTTTTAGTCAGTTGTTGAGGATTTCAAATTTGACATGGAAAAACATTGATCAAATACCTGTACAATTGCAGGTAGTTGCTAGGGATTTTTAAAAATCTCTCAGTGTAAACTGGTGTGGAAGTGGAGATAACTTTATTGTTGAGTTCACAGTTGTGAAAAAGAGGTAAAATTCTGGTGCTGCCACCTAAAACTGTGCCATTTCCCCAAGTCCAGATTACTGTGTTTTAGCAGACATTAATATTTTGTTAAGAGATGTTGTCAGTGACAAATCCAGCAAGTTCCAGAAAACTGACTTGAAAATAGGTTTCCAACTGTTCAGTCATTAGCATCTGTTCTCACGTTCCCTTGCTTGCTGCTTTAGAATAATGCTGTTCTACAATCCTCTCCCCTTCTGATGGCTCATGAGATCAATAGGGAAAAGTAATTGCTGAAATGCTACAACTTATTCTGCACTAAATATAGCGAAAAAATAATGATACCCCCCCAATAAAGGCAATGGAATCATTTTTTCTTCATGTCACTCAATGGTAGTAATTTAAACTGTCTCACAGCAGCAGTAGGTATAAAGTCTGTATCCAAGTGTGTATTTTGGATAACTTCAAAATGATACTAAACTTCATCAGTTCAACAAAAGATTCAACTCTTGTAAATATAAAACAAATATAGCTTATAAGCAGTAGGGCAGTAAAATAAAGCAAATTATTGGAGGAAATGGAAAAAAAACAAAAAAGAAAGCTGAGAAATAAAGGAATAGGTGGCTACAAATCCTTGCTTTACTTTTGAATGAAAATTCTGATTTATCCTTTCTTTTCTCTTCTTTGTAGTTACCAGAGCTGCCAAAATAATGTAGTTTTGCACAACAGTAGGTATTGCCAGTGCTCGGATAAAATACAACGTGCCACATCCTAGCAGTCACCTCATGCAAGGAAAGCTGTGGCAGGGTGCATGAAGAAAACCACATCAGTCCAGCCCACAGCAACCAAGGCTGAGTCTAACATGCCTTTGTAGCGTGGTCAGACACACTTGGTGGCTTACTGCAGCCTAGAAATGTGGTAGCAGCTCCTCAAGCTGCAGTTACTTGCTCACTTGCCTGAGCCCTCAGCATATGGCTGTGTGGTTTTGCACAGAAATTTAAGGTTTCAAGTTACAGCCAGCTCATTAGGACTGGCTTTGTCCCTTCAACTGTTTTCTCTTTTCCCTGGCTTCATGGAATTCAACTTGGGTGTCCAACCTTTTGATGTGCCTGGGCCTCATTGAGTGAAGAGGAATTGTCTTGGGCCACATATCAAATATGTAATGTAGTTAATGTATATAATGAAGAAAAGTTATTTTTATAGATATTTTTTACTAAAACATCCGTGGGGGAAAAAAAGCAAGATGAACATAGAACTAGTGGGATATTTGACCTTGTTTTTGTGAAACTAATACATCGGTCTGGTTCAAAGGTAGTAATTCTTAGTGAGTTCTCAGGGTCCTCGTAGGAGATTTTTGATGAAATTCCTTAAAAATAGTTGTTCATAAATGTACATAATGCCAAAAAGCAAAGACGTGAACAAGGTGAGACTGTGAAGTGGGGGATATCTTTCTCTGGTGGGATCGGGCTTATAAAAGTTGAGTGGAGAGACACGATCAGATTTTGCTTTGAGATGAACATCTGATTGCAACTCAGTACATTCCATTTGAAAATTTGCATGTATTGTGTTTATGTCACCTGAAAACGGAGTCACAAATATACCTAACGTTTGATAATTTTTTCAGCACTCTTGAAACCTATTCTCAAATTCTTCTGTCAAAATGGAAAGCATGGCTGCATTTTCCTCGCTGTTCACAGGACTGTGTTTAGCTGTGTATCAAAATGCATAAAATTGTTTACCGTAACTTGAGTTAGTGCTGCACTGTGCCTTCCCCTTGTCTTGGTTTCAGCCCAGACAGAGCCCATCACACACCAATATTTGGTTGTTGCTGAGCAGTGAGTGCATGCCTGGGGCTGGGCTGAGCCTCTTGGTGGGGAAGAGCCACTGCCGTGATGGTGTGGGGCAGGGGGTGGCCAGGTGCAGGCCATGAATCATGGATCGGACATGCCTGGAGTACAACTTAAAGACAGCATGAAAGGGCACCATTTTAGCTGTTATCAGAGGTCTGTGTGATAAGCAAATATCCTTGTCTGTTTTCAGACAGCTGAAGTGGCGTTAGCCAATCTGAAGAATAAATACGAAAATGAAAAAGCTATGGTGACTGAAACCATGACCAAACTACGAAATGAACTGAAGGCTTTGAAGGAGGATGCGGCAACCTTCTCATCCTTGAGAGCAATGTTTGCAACCAGGTAAGGGAAGTGATTTCACCGTCTTCCTCAACTTTGTAAAAGTAAGTGTGCTAAGTGGGAGCAGACTTAACTGTGTATGTTGGGTGCTTAGGAGGAGAAACAGAAATTATTTTCTGCAAGGTCAGGGATTTGTTGGATGAAGGTGAACGAGTCTTATAGTGCACGCTGTGAAAAACTTGCAAGCCTTCAAGTGACACTGAGAAGCATGTCTTTGAAAATAGTGCTGGAGAAGAGCAATGTCAATGCAACCTTGAGTAAAGTGTTACAAATGCCAATATCAGTCTCCAGTCTATTTGCATTTATAGGGCTTTTTTAAGTGGAAATCAAACAGTAGATTTATATGGCTGATACTCGTTTTCAGAAGTATGCCATGATTCGGTCGTGTAAAGCTATCGTATGGATAATGATGATCTTCAGAATCCTATGTTTTCATTATCATGAGATTTATTACTTACCACTGGAAAAATCTATTTCATCAACCAGCCTGTGCTGTAATCCAGCACTAATAATTGCAAGGCCATTGCAATTTCACATTCCAGCATGAGTTCTTATTTTCTCCAGCTGTATTATTCAATTTATTAACTTCTCCTTCACAGGATCAAAGTTTCACTTATCTTCTGTAGTGTAGTTCCTCCTGACAGGGCAGTAATTAATCATCTCTTCTTTCATTCTACCACACTCAGAAGAGCTTTTGGTTTTAGCTGCTTTGTAAAAATTACCTACAAATAATTTGTTTTTGAAGACCCAGTGATTCCATCAAAAGATTCTTAACACACAAATGAAATAGTAGTAACCTTGGGAAATTTTTCTGTTTACGTCATGATTTTTTTCCCTCTTATGATTAAATGCAATGCAGATTTCTTGCTTGAGCTTTAGTCTGTACGCAATAAGACTTTGTGCCTCATGCCAACATCTCCCCAGTGCTCTCTTGTAGTATATAGATGCCATCTCACCTCTTCCAGCCTTTTTTGGTCCTTTGTTGCTTAGTGACAGTAGCAGCAGCATCTAGGAGAGATGGAAAAATGGAGGGGCCATTTGCATGCCATGACTTTGGTGCTGTGTACAAATTCATCATAGGTTCATCGTTGGAAGAGTACGTGTAGTGCCATAATGGAAATGAAGAACCAACTCATCAGGTGAAGTGAACCAAGGTAGCTCTGTTCATTTCATTGACGTCTAGAGATTGTCTTCAGGAAAGCAAATTTTTGTGTGTGTTTTAAAAATACGTTTGTTGATCTTTATTTACAAACTCATTATTCTAGGAGTTATACAAATGTACTAACTCTGTAAGACTACCTGGAGGGCTGCTAAGCCCTGAGGAGAGAGATGGCATCTTGAGTGTAAAGCAAACAAGGGACTTATGTGGAGCCTAAATCATTAACCTGCAAGATAAAACAAGTTTGGAAGGATTTACAAGTTGTTACTTAAAGGGGATGTTAGGCTATTGGTGTGCTGAATGGTTTTTACCCCATTTGGGCATCCTGACCGAACACTTTTGCCGGACAGAACACTCATATCCTAAAGCTGGCAGGAGACAGTGTCTTATTTTCTGTGATAATTATGCTTAAATGGTGCCATCCATCTAGATGCCTATTCTAAATGGCTTATTTAGGCTGCAGTGAAACTTCTGTTTCTCTTCTACAAATTATAAAGGGAATCTGAGTGATGTGCTGAGTTACCAGTTTCCCCTTTATAGTTGTCTAACATTAGTAAAGAAAAAAACTCACACAAATTATCTACCACTGTTTGTAAACTCCATGCAGTTGTGATTGAAAACGCACTGCATAGCCTATGGAATTTATCTCTGCCCTTGAGATCATAACTTTTGCACAGTGTTTTCTAGGGGTAGTGATGAAAAGTTACTCACTCACTGAAAAATATTGCACATCAGTGGGATCCTATAGATTTTTCTATAAAATATTACTTTTCCTTCCCTACCCTGTAATATTTTCACCCTCATAACAAAATCAATTTATCTAAATGTTCACCTCATTGGCTCATTCTGAATGCTTCATTTGGAATAGCATCTGTTTAAATGATAAAGCCATGATATACTGTAGATATCCATTCAAGAAGATAAATCTGTTTGGAAATAGAAGAAAGTAAGATTCTCCATGCAGTAACATTTGATAAAATAACAACATTCATTAAAAACAAAACAAAAGACCTCAAAAAACAGTTGTTTAGTCTTGTTAAGTAGAACAGTTGTTTCCATGGTAATCTTACATCACATAGTACTTCTCAATTTTTGCTGTAGGGAGAACATCACTCTGAGGGTAGAGTTGTATGATAGATCTGAAAATGATTGTATATGCTGCTTGATTGATCAATACCCCTTCTCTTCCCCTTCCTTTCTGTTCATTTGACTCCCGAATGGATGTTCATTCTGGTGCTGAATTTCACGCTTTCTTCATCACACGCACTGAATAAAGTTCATGCCACGTTATAAGAACAGCATAGCGCAGATGGTTCTGATTTGAATAACAAAGATCACAGTTTTCTCCAGAGCTCATCTATGCAGAAGGCAGGAGCCTTCCTTTTT
Source organism: Bambusicola thoracicus (assembly GCA_002909625.1). Lineage (NCBI taxonomy): Eukaryota > Metazoa > Chordata > Aves > Galliformes > Phasianidae > Bambusicola > Bambusicola thoracicus. The sequence goes on from PPHD01006788.1 coordinate 10,653, forward strand.
CTGTGATTTTCCCTGATACTTGCATATTCTTCCATTCCTTAAGTAGTTTCTTCAGTTCTGCTCTTCCTCAACTCTAAAGACCTTCTGTCCAGCTTGTACCTCTACTTTTGATCTCTTTATTTGCCTGGACTGTTTGTTTCCTAATCCAAAGTCTCTGTGGTCCTGATCTCTACATCTTCCTTTTTCTGTCTTCATTAGCCTTTATCCCTTTCTGAATTTACTTCAGAGCTGCCAAGGATGTGTCCTCACCACAGTTCAAGCTCCCTTTTCCTCATACACTCTTGGATCTTGAAACCACAAAAATTTAACAGACTTACAGGTGAAAGAGGGTCAGTTTTCTAGGCACTTCTTGTAATCTATTTGGAAAGCTAAGAGAGCTGGAGAAGGTTGAGATGGTGAAACGAGCTGGAGAAATAAAATTTATCTGAGCTGAGAAGAACAGCTGATGTTACACCATAACCGTTCACTTTCAGGCATCATAAAGATTTTGGTTTTTAAAGTCAATGTCTTTTTACCTGTGATTTACCTGTGACTGGGGGCATGCAATAGAGTCCACTGATGGGGTCTCTTCCATAGCAACACTTCTGTTGGTGCGCTTTAATGGTGCGTTATCCCTGCTACTGCAAATTCTGCTGGAGAAGTCATCTGCTCTAGCTGTGTGCAGGTGGCTTGCATGGGGTTGGCAGAGCAGAGTTTAAATTCTCACTCGGTATGTGGGCAATGTGCTGCTCATCAGACTCTCAGCTTCTGTCTGCTTACGTCCTGTGCTGTTTCTGATAGACCCAGAGCAGAAAAATTGTGTGACTCTTTCCTGCTCCTCCTGTTGGGAGGGAATCTAATCTTACCAAGTCCCTACATAAATCTGCTTTCCCATCTTAAATATAGATTCTCTTAAGGAGAGAGCAAGAAATACTGTTCGTGATATTGCCACGCTCCTGATGCTGCATGCACTGATTTTATTCTCTGTCCACCAAGACATTTTCTTATGATTTACAATTAGGGAAAACGTGTACTTAAGAGATGGACTAGAAAATATGGACAGATCCTAGAGCTATCATGGAGGAGAAAGCATTTATGAGCAGAAGAGAATTATGCTTAGATTGGGAGAGCAGTGATATGTCATTGACTGTGTCTCTGGGTTTAGTTCAAGCTCCACTAAGATTTATGTGACCTAAATTATGCCTAGGCCTGGCTCGATATTTGGTTTGCATTCCTCATGTGTTAGTTTATACATAATAACCAGGTTTATGCATTTGTCTGCTTCTTTTCTGAGACAAAAGAAAGGAGAAACAGATGAAATCTTGACTTTTGTGCTCATGGTAAGTTGACGAGCATACAAGACAACAATGTTATTTACTAGTCACTTGCATTTTACACCCATCACAGGACAAGGGACAAACTGGGAAAGAGCTCTGATGTGGGTGACCCCTCCCTGGAGGTGTTCAGGGCCAGGCTGGATGGGGTTTTGAGCAACCTGATCTAGAGGGAGGTGTCCTTGCCCATGGCAGAGGGGTTGGATCTCTAAGGTTTGTTCTAACCCGAACTGATCTATGATTCTGTGTAGGAGGATGTAATTTCTGTTATTCACTATTTCTTAAGCTCTTTTAAAAGGACCATTTAGAGCCCTGGAGCCCTGCCTGCTCTGCAGTGCTCTGCACTGTGTCAGAAGTCATTTCTCTCAATAGCTTTTAGCTTTTTCTTTCTCTGTATGTTGTGAGACTTCACTAATGTGTATAAAATATGTGGGCAAAAGGCAATATGGACATGTAAAGTTTTTTCTTTTTAAATTGGAAACACTTCTATTTTTATCCCTTACTCAAACATAGCAGGGATTATTTTATTGCAGGGAAATGCCATTGCTGCAGGCAGTAGCTACCTCCCACTATATGGAATAACCTTTGTTGCTGCAGGCTTCGAGGAGATCTCAGGCTGTTAATTCAGTGGTTTCTGAAGTTAATTATGGCTTTTACTTGTTTGATTTTGGTTTACCCTTTCTGAATGTTGTTTCTCAAAAAATATGTACTCTTGAGCAACCGACAGAGACAATGGCCCACATGTTTGAGCAAAATAATAGGAAACTTCGAGTCGTGGTGGAGGTCAGATGACTGGAACCACCCAAACACTGCAGTGAACTGCCAAGAATGCTGGATTGCTATTATGGGGAGACTTCTAGAAAGGGCATACAGTTAATGAGAATGATTAGAAAATGTTGTATTTTACAGAATTGTTTTTATCTTGAGCATAAGGCCAGCTAACAGCATTTAGCTCATCCAGGTTTCTAGGGTCATCCTGTTAAGAAGTCATAGCAGGTTTGTCTAAGTCTGCTTCAGTAGTATCCACATTCATGGAGGTTATGTTAACTGTTCAGTTGTGCCATTTTGCAAAGCAGATTTCTAGATACAAGAACATCCTGAGGCCTGAGAAAAGAACAGGCCTCTTCCAAAAAGAAAATTGGCTTCTGGGCATCCTAAAGCAAAGCGATCTGTTCCTCCAGTGGCACAGTGCTACAGGTGGTGCTGCAGATGTCACTTCTTTGTTTTAATTCTCAACAGAAAATGTATTTGAAAAGAAGTGTCCTCTTGAAATAGAGGAAAGCAGGAGAGAAGGAAAGATTGGTATGGGATCCATCTGGTTACAAGAATGAATCTTTAAAACTCTGATAGCTCAGACATTATAGTAATCCCTATTTCAAATGAATTTAATTTCCAGAATGCTTGTTTCATTCTAATGTTTCTGTCAACAACACTGGCCAAGACATCAGTAAATATCTCATAGCCTGCAAGAGAAGTAGATATGCAAGTGCACTTGGCGTCAACCAGTGTTTTAGAAATATCTCTCTTCCTCAGGGCTTAAATATAGACAGTCATGCTTGTTAATGTCCTGTAGGAGAAAGGTAATACTGAAACGAGAGTTGCAACTGGCTGGCATAATGATTTTTCTTCCAGTTAAAGTGCCTAAGTTATTCAAAATGAGAGTGCTGTGCATGTGTGCGTGTGAGAAAGAGAAGTTTTGCTTATGCTTTATCTCTGTTTCCCAAGGAGAAGTTCAAAATTAAAAAAATAATAATTTAATCACCCCCATTTGCAATAATTCAAAGTTTATTGGTTCATACATTCTGAGAAGTGAAACTAACATGATATTCTTTCCTTATTTTCTGTGAATGGTAATGGTAAAGTTCAATCCTCATCCAATGTGTTGTGATAATTACACAGCAAAGCTATTCAGATTTACACAGGTAACGTGAGGAGGAGATTTAATGAAAGCTGCATTATTTCATATGAGAAGTCCTTAGATATTGCCATAAATGTCTGATGATCAGACAGTGTTGCTAGCTGTGAGTCATTTCATTGATGGCATGCATCTACCATTGCTACTGATTAGATGTTTCTAATTTTAATGAATTGTGACTGTTTCTCTTCAAAAGGTCACTGAGACCATTCTAAAATACCTTGATCTTCCTATTCATTTCATTGAATCAGTGTTTAAAGCAGGACTAAACTGGATTTGATCCTAAATGCTAACAAAATTATAAGGAAGGTGGTTTTGTTTCAAGAACTGTCTCAGAGATCCAATGTTAAGTTAACGGATTAGAAACATATTATATTGTCATCACTATTATTATAGACACAGGTTTTACTGCCGAGTGAGAAGTACTGGCATTCAGGTCCAAGTCCAAATTTGTTCAGCTGGGCAAGAATTCAGGCTCTCTGCTTCCAGAATTTGGTTCAGCAAAATCTGAATCTGCCCCTGATGTAACTGAGGTCTAGAATTACGATCACTTGTAGGGTTGGTTCTTGAATCAGTTCCCCAGATTTCTGCCTTGTTTGTTTTCCCAGGTGTGATGAGTACGTCACGCAGCTGGATGAGATGCAAAGGCAGCTGGCAGCTGCAGAGGATGAGAAGAAGACCCTAAACTCTCTGTTGCGCATGGCTATCCAGCAAAAACTTGCCCTTACCCAACGACTGGAGGATTTAGAGTTCGATCATGAGCAGTCCCGACGCAGCAAAGGCAAGCTTGGAAAGAGCAAGATCGGCAGCCCTAAAGTAAGTGAGGAGGCATCAGCCACCGTGCCAACCATAGACACTTTCCTCCTGCATAGTCAGGGCCCACAGCAACCAAACTTACTGGTCAGCAGTGGCACTCAGAGGAAAAGGTATGCATGCAGCAATCTTTATAGTACAGTGCAGTGTCCAGACTTTCATTAGTCGTTCACTGAATTGTAAACATTATATTTTTGGTTTTCTTTTCTTTTTTATACTTTGAGTGGGGAGAAGGAGGTGGGGAACATATGAATATGGAATTCAAAGCCTGGCAACATGTGGTTCTGGTCCGCCTACTCACAATGTTATTTCCTCCTTCTTAATGCAGTGTTTTGCGTTATATTCTGTTGGTGTCTCAGTGCATCTTGTGTGTCTTTAATATTAGTGTAAATGTATTTTCTTTAACAACTCTTCCTTAAGTTTCCCTTAAGATTCTCCATAATGAGCATCTGAAATCTAAAATGATTGCTCTGTATGAGCATTTCAGTGCTTAACACAAAAGAAGTTGCATCTCTTTGTTAAGCTCTGATGCTCACTTGCTCTTCATCAATGCAAAAAGAATATGGATGTGTTCACTCTGATCAATTTTTCTGCATAGGAGCAAGCAACCTTTTGAAGGGGGATGGCTGAGATTCATAGCCTAATGCAAATATTTTGCTGTTTAAGCAGTGAGTTCTCGTCTTGTCTTGTGACTGTCCTGCCAAAGCTCTATAGCTGTGGGGATCTCCATGGTTCTGAAGACAAAAAGGACTGCTAGAGAAGTCCTAGATAATCCTTCCTTTTTCTTATGTGTTCTAGTCACAATGCAAAAATAAGAGAACATGCTGGGAACCTTGTACAGATCAACTCCGGGATGCTGAGATATAAATCAACCTCATCTCCTCCTCCCCTAATATGATTTCCAGTGCAGGCAAGGTGCTCTGCCATGGAAATGACACGGGGTGTCAACAGTAGTTGGTTTTTACCTTTTAAGCAAATTAACACAATATTGTCATTCGTGAGGCTTTGAAAGGTAATTAAAGTAAAACTCTTTTGTTTCCATATGTATTTTTCTTGGATCTCCTGCAAGACTATTCTCACCTTCCCTTTGTGATCAGAGCCATCCCAGGACTTCAGGGACCTACCTCCAGAAATTATTAAGAGCCCCCCCTCATCCCGCCTCCACAGAATCATATCTTCTGAGGGGTCCCCCTTCCATGAGTGAATTCATCCATGGGCACCGTCTCAGCAAGGAAAAAAGGTTAACCGTGGCCACACCAGGTAAACATTTTTTCCTTGGGTGCATGTGGTGCTGAGTGGTTAGCAGAGCAGGGGACCCTCCCAGCACTGCAGATGCAATCTAATTTGGGTACCTTCTTGCGACCTGAACAGCAAAATGTCTTCTCCTGTGTCACCTGTAGCAGGAGCTGACATTCTGCCAGCTGTGGCCCAAACTGGTTCCAAATGCAGTGGGGGAAGTCCCACTGTGGAATACATGGGTGCAGTCCTGCTGGCATCCACAGAGGCTGCACCCCTGTGCTTAGATGGTGCTTGGCTATGTTGATAGTCATCAAAGGAGACTCAGACCAAACAGGATAGAGAAGTCAGAGGGGTGAGGACTGATGATGGAGTTTCCGGCATTGTCCATCTCCTACTCACACTGCAGTATTCAATCAGGTTTTTCTAAGGTGTAATGTCAAACTCAGACGATTTAGTTTATATAACTGAGTTGTGAAGCTTCGCAGGAAGCTTTTGCTATTCGTTTCCTGCCAAACAGTAGTATCTGCTTAGAACAATGTGCAGAAAGGAAATCTGAACTGAATGCCATTTCAGAGGTTGTGACATCTTTCTCCTGACAAAGTAATAACTACTTTTCTTCTGTGCCTGTGCAGAACTTCTAGCCTGCAACTATGCACACCTTTTTCATTTAGAGTTTTGAGATTTCTTATACACAAAAAGCAGAAGTAGAATATGTAAAAGCTAAAATCCATGAAGTGCTTTCTGCTAAAGTAAGTATCTATTCCAGAAAGCTGAGCAATACCCTATAGTACATTATATCTCAGTGCCATCAATATCATACCACCTTCGAGTAGCGCCATGCAAGTAACACTCGTAACACTTATAAGGACTAGTGTAAAACTGCAGTTAGTATTTCTGCTAAGGAGTGCTGCAATAAGTAAATTGAAAGAGCTGGCTCCTGTGAGGAAAAGGGTGGGTAAGAAAAAGCAAAGACTTTAAAATTTGTAAAATAAAAGGTACAGAGCTTTTGTGAGGAAGTGGAAGGAAGTAGACTCTCAAATGGCAATCTTCTACCATACATTTTATAAGACCTTTAGTTATAATTGTACTTCTGATGTACAATTTACAAGAGACCATCAGGCCAAGGAGATCCAAGGACTTGATGACCTTTGTGTGAAGACGTGACCTCTGTATCGGATCTGTTCTTTGATGGTTAGAAGAAGCAATGGTTTAAAAAGAAGACTGCTTGACAGATAAGACAAATTTACTGTTAGTATTAATTTAATTTATTTACTATTAGTTTAATTTATTGTTAGTATTAGTAATAAATGCATACATTTTACATTACATAGTAAAATATGTAATCTTTGAGTGTGGAACTCCAGGTCCTGACTTGCTTTATGAATTAAATTTTTGTCCCCATTTTTGTGGACCACCATCTAATATCTCAGAGAGCGTCACAGATTCACAGGCCACAGATTGAGAAATACTGGCACAGTCTCTGACTTCTTGTGGTAACAGAGCCCAAGGGATAAAGCAGCTTGAAAAGTAGAATTACCTAGAAAATATATTTGTTTAGAGTCTCATCTGACACCTTAGGTACATCTTTTTAAGTATAAAGGCTTGACACAGTGCTACTGATTTATGTCACAGTTTCTCTTATGATCATAAAACAGTCAACTTTCTGAATGCATTTGTCAAAACTGTATTCCATCACATGGGCTTGATCTGAGCTGGGCATCCCGTGGGCCTGACAGGTTCAAACCAGTGATTTTGTTTGAGCACTCCAATTCCGTTCTCAGCAGAGCCCATGTCAGAATCAGGTTGAGGATCAGCATCAGTCTTGCCAATTCCTGGAAGGTTATTAACAGTCCAAAGGAATAAGACGCTAAGTAGGATTTTATGCAATCTGTCTGGTTATCTTTTTTTCCTGAAAGTAAAAGGAACAGTAAAAGATGATACTCTGCTGCCTTTAGGGAATGTTTAAAATGTCTGCCTCCAACAGAGAATTTATTTTTCCAAATGATATATGCAGTAAAACAAACAAGCAGTGTAACAACATCCACCTTCTTGGTTGGGTGTTCTATGGCACTGAGCTTGCCAGAGTACAAGAGGCAACTGGACAATGCTTTAGGATAAATGGTCTGTTTTTTGAGTGGTCCTGTCTGGAGCCAGGAGTTGGACTCAGTGATCCTTATGAGTCCCTTCTGGCTCAGGCTGTTCTATGATTCTTCTTCATCACAGAGATGGCAAAAGAACCATGTCCAAACTCATACACTAGGAGTGGAGAAAGAATGAATCAGGCCAAAATTAAATGCGTTGGTTTTCAGTTTTGTTTTTTAAAGTCATGAAAGGTTTCCATCTTCTGAAGATTTCATCCACATGATGTGTGTGATTTGCTATCCTTTCATTAACTCCCAGTATTGTGGGACTGAGAGACTGTAGCTGGGATTGCATTTGATGGAGACCAAAAGCCAGAATGCTGCTTTCTTCAGAGGAAGATCCTGGCACAAAAACTCACTACTGAGGCTAAACTAAGAGCCTTTCAAGAGAGTAGTTTTTTACTTGATTTCCCCCAACTTTTAATCAGCATGTGTGTCCATCTGACATCAAGCTGTGGCAGTATGACCTTATCTGGGTCTTCTAATTGAATTATTGGTTCCTAACCACTGTGGCTAAATATATCACTCATCCATTTCCGAAGTATCACACTTCGTTTCCTCTAGGTAATACCCTAGGTAATGGTATGCATATAGTTTTGCTGTGCATTTCTTTTTCCCTTCAGTTATTAACATGTATTTTTACACATTAAAATCTTTATTCTTCTGATAGACCGATCCAGCCTGTATTTGTCCAACAGAATTCCAACCTACTTTTGCACATTGCTTTTTTCACGATTACCTAAAGAATTCACGGCGTAAAGAAAGACAAAGGCTGGTTTGGGCATTGTGTAACACTGAATTTAAAATGACCTTTCATTGCAGTTGCATTCAAAATCCTTCCAAATTTTCATATACAGGGCTTGAAAACAAAGTCAGTAGATACCCCCTATTATCTAACAGTCAGAAAAATGAAATATGCTTCTCTTGACTTCTTCAAGAAAAGAACAAGTTATAAAAAGGCTACTATAAGTGCGCTGATACTACTCTTTTTTTTCTATTACTCTAGGATGGAAATTCTCAAAGTTGAAGTTAAAATTCTCCAATTCTGGTTGGAGAATTGTGTACAAATATTTTACTTTATTAAAGTAAAAAAAGGAAGAAAATATGTGACATGTTTCTCTCAAATGTGTAGCCCATCTGAGTTCTCATGTTTGTTGACACAACCTGTTTTAGCCTGTCAAGTTTCTACAGAACTATCCTAATTTATTCCAGTTTTTGTTCTGTGGGTTTTAGATTTTTGTTGTTGGGTTTTTTTCCTCATTTTTGCAAGACCATTTCATAGAATGGCGCTTCTAAAGCTTGTAAAAATAAATGCCACTTTTAATGGCTTTTCACATTTAATTTTGGAGAACTATTTTTTCCATAAAAGACATTAAAGCTGAAAGTTTGCTTGATTTTCAGGTGTCTTTCAAGGATGTTTTACAGAATGGCATTTCCTTCTCTTGAGAAGAGACCAATATCAAAGATAAAGACAGCTCAAGGAGTGATATATAATAGCACAACTGCTCAAGCACTCAGCTCATCAATTCTCATGCATAATTAAAAGTATATATAAATACTTGCATATATTCTTAACAGAAAATAATCCAAGACTAATTTCTGCTGTAGCTCTGTTACATTCAAATCAAATATGATTAACAATTTGATACAAATAACTAGTTTTTACTTAATGGTTTGCATTCTTATCATCAAACTCAGCTAAATTTGTGTAATGCTGAAGGAAATTCCCATAGAACAGTATGATAATAAATGCTAATAGATTATCCAAGAGCTAATTTGCACCATCTGAAGGTAGAAATTATTTCTTAAAGCTGACAAGGAAAACAATAATGAAAGAAACTCAGTCATCTAAACATGGAGGTCCTAATAAGTCTCTCAGTTAAATTTTTAATTTGTGACACAAGGGGAATTGCTTATGAGTTGTCTTTGTTAACTGCCCTTTTACAGGTAGTCATTTCACCTAAGAAGAATAAGTTAGAAACCTGTGAATGCACAGTCTTAACAATACGAGGAGCAGTGGGTTTTCTGAGTAGAGTAGTCATTATAAGGAGATAGAGCAAATGCAAGTTGTTGTGTAACCTCTCCTGCCAGAAGGGTTGGGCAACATCCGCTGCTGCTATTTTCATTTCTTCATACTATATGTTGAGCTCTTTGTAGGTGTAATGTCTAGGAAATGCTTTCTAAGAAATATTCTATAGATTGCTAGTCACCGTGAAACCAAAAGCTGATAACCTTTCTCTTATATATTTCTTAAAATAACGTTGTTGTGGAAGTTGTCACATGGGACAAGGTTCTTGGCTTTTGTCCTGGCTTTTTCACATTGTTTAAGTAGTGGGAAGGTATGGAAAATATGTTCAATGAGAATATTATGGGTAGAAACTTTTCATAGGAGATGAAGCTGGCTTTCCCCTCCCACTGTGGATGCAGTGTTTGGGAAAATGAACAGGAGTGGTTCAGGCTGATGCTACTCTCAACGGAGGTGGCTGTCCACAGAGAAGACTCATGCATCTTACATAAATGGAAAGGCAGGGGGAAGGGGAAGATGTTTTTGATAGTGATTTGTGTCTTCTTTCATTATGTGGTGAAGAGGGCATAAGCTCAAGGTCTGTAGCTGTGTGCTTTTCTTTCTTGCTTAGGAATATTTTGCAAAATAATGGTTCTAGCTTTGCTTTTGAACTTAAATACCAGGATCACAACATTTCTCAGAGATTTCTGAACAACGCTACTGTAAGTACTACTTCAGTTACCTAAACTTTGCCTTTTTTAATACACTCCTTTCACTTTTGAAACAGTACGATTGTTAGAAATCTAAACAGTGAAGAAAGCACAGCTTATTTTAAAAATTATTGTGGAAGAAGTTGTTTGAGGAACGTTATCAGATGAGACCTGAATTTTGTTAGGAGCATGCTTCGTAGATCTTAGTAACTGGTCAGGTCATCCTGTGAACAGTTTTCAAAGTGGTTATTTACTTCTCCTATACAAGTTGTCTCTGAGCTTGTATAATCAAGCAGGTTACTGGCTATAGTGAGGCTCATGCAGTATTGGTGTAACGTGTCTCTGCTCTCCCTAGAAAACAGATTTTATGTGATTTTTTACCAGTGTTTTGAAACGTTAGAGGGTTTTTTTGCTTGTTTGTTTTTAGCTGAACATGATGCTCTTCACAGAAAGGATAATTCAGTCATTATTACTTGTGTTCTACTTTTTGTTCTGCATTGTTCTATTTTCTGTGACTTCTGTAAATATGACATATCTGTGTATATAAGTGTTCATTGTTTAGTGAGTGTTATTAGTGCATATATACAGATATATGTATATACTTTCTTGCTCTTGGGGCCATGTCGTGCATCTGATATGCTCATTTAACAAAGGTTAATGAGCATTACATGTTTATGCCATTTCAAGCATGGTACATTGTCCTTGTGAAGGCCGTTTTGAATTTGAAGAAGAGTAACCTTGTCAAGGACATTAGTTGGCTGTAACTGATGAAGAAGTCAGCTAGCTAAATGTACTTTTACCTCTTGGTGCCACTGTGAACAGGACTTTTTTGCTCTTATGCTTTTCCTCTCTTTCACTTAAGCTTTCCAGTTACCACAGATGAGACCAAAATCATTTCATGCTGATCAGTATAATTTAGCTACTTCAACATAATTTAGCTGCTATGTCATGAATTCACTGCAATTCTATGGGTCACATTGAATTCTTACTTGTATATTTCTTTACATAAAAAGTGGATCCAAAATAGAACCTCTTTAAATAGAGATCCAGATCTGTTTGTTAAAATATCTGAAAAAGAAAAAAAAAAAAAAAAAAAAAAAGATTGCAGTGAAACCCATGCCTTACTGTTGCATATTTTCATCAAAAGATTATTGATATTTTTCCTTCTATATCCAAGTTATGATCTCATTGTTAGCTGGAATGTTAAATGTTAACATAATGTGCTGAAGTTCTCCAGTAAATCTTTATTAGACTCCTGGCTGTTTCTAACAAATGGGTATGCAGGTGATACATCATATGCTATAGGTATATTACCAGATATTTCTTGCTTTCTGTGATAATTTTGGGCTTTGGAATCCAATGTTATCTATTAGCTAAAATAGCACTTCAAGTTTCTTGAAAATGTTGATAACAAAAATCATCTCTTTATCTTCTTTTATGACAAGGTTTAATGTGGTTTCACGACTTACTGATTTTTACCATCTAATATACAGGAATATTCAATATTGCGCTTCTCATCTCATAAAATAGGCAAAGCAGAAGTGAGTATCTGTTTAAATTAGACACACTGATATTTTAGCTCTCTGATAGAGCAGTTCCTTGGATTGTTATGATGTACGGAGTAAGTTCACCAGAACTCTTTAATCAAAATGAGTATCTCTAATAATAAGTATCTTCCTGCCTGCATTTTTAGACCCATGAAAACTTATAGTTGTACCTTATGTTGTTTCTTCCAAAGCCTGTTTAAGCTGCAATTCCCATTAGCTTCAAGTTTTGGATCGGGCCCTTGTTTTCCTGTAAAATACTGCAGATGTTTTTGATTTAGATATATTTATGGCCATCTGAAATATGTCATAGACACTAAGGTTTCCATAAAAAAAGATAATCATCCAGACAGAAATACAATTTATTTTAAGACCTTCCTTTTCCTCTTTTGCAATGTCTAACATGTGTGTGTCCGTTAGTGAATAAGTATTTCATGATGCCTCAGATCTTTCTAAATGTGCTTTTTATGAACTGTGTATAAAAGAAACCGTACGTATATATTCTTTCAGCTTCTACCCATTCCCATTTCTGCTGTTTTACTAACCCATTATTTAGCTTCTTGACAGATTTAATGAGGAATTATTTAAAGCATTCACAGAAACCATTTGGAAAATGACATAAACTCATCATGATATAAAAAGTGTGAAAAAACCTACAGAGTTGACAAGAAGTCTTTCAATGTTCTTAGTTTATACTTGGAGAATAAATGCATCTCACAGATTTTTTTTTAATGATTAGGAGAAACTCTTTTATTATTATTACTATTCTTAAAATGAGCTCCAGTAAAGAACAAGACTGGCATATAGCTTTGGTATCTCAATATTGAGGCACGTGGATTGATGGGGAGACAGCTCTCAAGGCTGGGGATAATATAGATCTAAAAATAAAGTAGAAGTCTTATGCAGTATAAGGAGAAAGTATTCTGTTAATGTTGCATAGTTGAAAGAGTTCACTAGAATATAGCCAAGACACCTGACATAATGTAGGAAGCCACTGAGTAAGAGATTCACTAAGCTATGTCTGTCAATGTGAACGTGTCACATAGTGCACAAAGTTGTTAATGATGCTCCATGGGTTTCATTGTGGAATTCAAGTAAGGCAGATAGCACTTCTCTACATGTTATAAGAAAATAGGTATTAAATACCCTGCCTGTTCCAGCAAGCTCAGTCATCTGGTCTTACTTCTGAGAAGCAGTTAGCAGGTGGCTTTCTGTGATGTTTACTCTGAGACTATTCTGTCTGGCCTCATCTGGAAAACAAATGGGAGAAAAGAGGAGGAGCAGGTGTCAGAAGCTTGGGAGCATAGAAATAGAGGGACATTCCTGGGCCACTTTGGAAGACAATGAACAATCAGAAGTAACAGGAGATGAAGGTCAGTGTGCAAGTGAGAGTTCAGCAGCAGGCTCACAACTCTTAACATTTATTCTTCAAATATTGAGAAGACTAAGAAATAGGTTGTGGAAGAATTTTTTGTTGTTGTTGTTGAAACATCTTCAACTAACAAAAATAATCTAATTTCTCTGAATAGTAAGTTTAAGATATGATTTACTTGGATATTTGTAAGGCTTGAAATAAAAATTTCATAGTATGTCATATTTACTATGAAGTAAGTCAAAACTCATACCTCGTAGATAAATCTGTCTATCTACAATGAACTATCTATCAACTATCCTT
>PPHD01006789.1:0-24006 GCA_002909625.1 Bambusicola thoracicus
TTAATATTGCAGCTGTTTTCCACAGATACCACAAATGCTTATTGGGAAAACTCCTCTGGGCAGATATGCTCTATTTTATTACAACCCCTTTAAGCTCCTTGAAAGTGGTACCACAGCAGGGTTATATTTTGTTACAAAAAGGTCCGATGTTGCTGGGGTTCCCTGGCAGCTCCAAAGACATTTCCCAGTGCGTGCAGTGTGATATAGGGAACACGCAAGGGATTTTAACATGTGCTTTCATTGGGTAGGATGGCCCTGAGTAGATCATTGAGGACTACTTCTTAACTGTAACTCTCCGCAGGATTTTCATGAAGGATGGCTCTACATACGCTCAACATCCCCAGATCATACACAGTGACAAAGCCTGAGCAAATACAGGTAAAATGATCAGGTGAGAATGGGACTAAAGTAGGTTGAGGTTTAAAATGAATAGTCTTATAATGCAACACACTTCAGGCATTTCCTACCTGTGCTATTCCTGGCAGTGATTCATTTTTTTTTAATGTTTTTGAGGTGTGAAACAGAAGGCAACAATAAACGGGTTTGCTATCCACTGAACACCTGCACAGAGAATAATGACTCCATCACCCAGCACGGTGTTCCAGTAATGCACCTCAAGTTAAACGTGAGAAAAAAGGAGGGCCCTGACTTAGAACCTTACTGTGCACTGACGACTGCGATGCAGATAAATCATTCAGGCAGATGTTCCCAGACTTTGGCACCTGCTGGAATTCCACCCCTCTCTCTGCTCGTCTGGCCTTTAAATCACGCAGTCTCTCTGTTGGAAATGCAGAGAAAGCATTGTTGTACATCTTAAATGTTTACATCTCCACTGAGTTTTTCCCACTTGAGGAAAAACAGTTTTTCTCTAGGGAGCAAAGCTGGCACAATTACTCACTCCAGCTAATGGCAAGTAAAATTTGTTCAGAGTTTGAAGACAATTTCTGGTCTATGGGGCAAAGCCATGCATCACTGCTGTTCATTTTAACAAATTACAGTTCCAGATGTGGTGTTTCTCCCCATATAATTAATCTTCTGACAAACGGGCCACTGAATTCATGCAGAATATGGCTACTCATACTTGCTGTTTTAGGAGACGCTCCTTTTAATAACTTGCAGTTGCTAATTACTCCATATTAAAACCATCAAGCAAATTAGGGCAAAGTCTGACAAAGTTGGTGAAAGCAACACCGATCAACTAATGTTAATACTAGTCACTCATCTGCTTGTCTTGATATGGGGCAATGGGATACGTATCTGCAAAACCACACAAATGCTGTATTTCAGAAGGAAAACAGTCATAGAATTCTTTGAGTTGGAAGGGGCCATTAAAAGTCATCCAGTCCAACTCCCCTGCAGTGAGCAGGGACACCTACAGCTCAGTCAGGGTGCTCAGGGCCCTGTCCTGCCTAACTTTGAATGTCTCCAGGGATGGGGCATTCTCCATCCCTCTGGGCAACCCATTCCAGTGCCTCACTACCCTGCCTCTAAAAACCATGGTAAGCCCAAGAGGTAGCTGTCTTCTAGTAGAATAGAGTATTACAGGTTGAGGTTTCCAAATTGATTTAAAAAACTGTGCAAACTATCCTAAATTTTCTGTTTCTGTGTGCTCTACAAATTATACAAAATAATGCACTGAGAGAAAAAATATCCTCAGTTTCAGGGATGCACGAGGCCAGGACTGTGCCTTTGTAGTCAAGAAGGCCAATGGTATCCTGGGACGCAACAAAGAGTGTGGCCAGCAGATCAAGGAAGGTTCTCCTCCCTCTCTACGCTGCCCTGGTGAGGCCGCATTTGGAGTACTGTGTCCAGCACTGGACTCCTCACAGTTCAAGAAAGACAGGGATCTTCTAGAGAGTCCAGTGGAGGGCCACAAAGAGGATGAGGGGCCTGGAACATTCTCCTTATAAGGAAGGCTGAGGGGCCTGGGGCTGTTCAGCTTGGAGAAGACTGAGAGGGGGGATCTTATCAATGCTTACAAATATCTAAAGGGTATAAGTCAAGCGGATGGGGCCAGGCTCTTTTCAACAGTGCCCAGCAATGGTACAAGGGGCAACAGGCACGGAGTAAAACACTGGAAATTCTGTATGAATGTGTGGAAAAACTTCTTAACTTTGAGGGTTACAGAGCACTGGAACAAGCTGCCCAGAGGGAATCACAGAATCCTTAGAGTTGGAAGGGACCTCTGACAGCCACCTAGTCCAACCCCCCTGCAATGAACAGGGATGTGCACAGCTAGATCTGATAGCCCAGGGCCTTATCCAGCCTCACCCTGAAAGTCTCCAGGGATGGGGCATCAACCGCAACTGTAACCTGTTCCAGTGCCTCAACACTGGCTGTGGAGTCTCCTTTTCCGGAGATATTCAAAACTCACCTGGATGCTTTCCCATGTAAGCCACTGTAGGGAGCCTCCTTTAGCAGGAGGATTGGACTAGATGATCTCTAAAGGTCCCTTCCAACCCTTACAATTCTGTGATTCTCTAACTGCTGGCTAACAAAGCTTAGAATCCCATCTATACAACAAGATTAAAGTAATCTTATGGATCGTTTATAATGCTGCATCTGATGGATATCATTGAGGTTCCTATCCAAGTATGGCTTTATATATTGGTTACATGAAAGAATACTGCCAACAAACACTCATGTAAGGGAGTCTAACCTATGTGTATCTTTAATGCTAGGTACTTTTTTTGTTTTCTGCTCATCAATCCAGACCTTCATGCCAATATCCAGTCTGCTGATACTGGAGAAAACTGCATATTCCGCATACTCACCAAAACAGCCATCCTCTCTTTGCAGCTTTTCAGCCAATTTTAATGCATCATTCATTTCATCTTCTAAGAACTGTTTCCTGTGTTTATCTGCAGCAGCAGCTGCCTTCTGCTCTTCCTCCAGTTGTGCTTTTCTCCATGTAACTTCTTCCCACTGTGCAACAGAGATATTGAGTACATCCTCAACAGATTTATTACAAGAACAAAAAATACCACGTAAAACCATCTGGATTATTACAGACTACACTTCCTCTTTAAATCAAAAGGTGTATTACTACACTGAGTGAATGTTTATATTTTGTAACATTTCTTCTTCAAACACCCGGAGTAAGGTAAAAGTTTTGATTTAGAGAAAAAATGAGAGAAACTTACACAGTTAGGAATAGGCCTCTTAAATATCCTCACTAATTTGCTCTACAGCTTCCACAAATTTCAGGCCAAAACAGGACAGGAGTTACTTAAACTTCTTGTTCTACCTGTTTTAAGCTATTCTGTGTCATAGGCAAAAGACAGTTATACTTTTGCCAGTTGCGCTTAGGAAAAGAAAGAATGCAGATACCTTTTTTTCTTCTGCCTCCCTCATGGCTTTCAGCAGTTCAGCTTCTTTTACCCTGTTGTCATGCAGGAGCTTGGCTATCTCTTCATAGCGCTTCTCACGGTCCTCATCATCTCTCCTTAGTTTATACAATGCTTGCAGCCTCCATTCATTGTCAATGCACTTCTGCTCTGCCTTGGCTAAATTTTCTTCAGCCACCTAACAAAATATTTTTCTTAACAGGACTCCATTGACTTTATTTCAAGTATATAGCCTTACATACAGATAAAGGAAGGTATTTTTTCTGTCAAACTGAAGTGTTCTATGGTATCACTGTCACATGTCCTTAGCGGGAGTCTGCACCTGCAGTGCCACCCCTCCATTCATTACAGCAGGCTGCCTCTTCTGCCAGGGCTGTCTTCTGCTCCGTTATCATCCTTGTTATTCTTTCCCTCACTAAGGGCCTTTTAAATGAGACATACGCCCCCTCCATGATTTAGAGGATTTTGCTTTCTTAGCATGGATTTCATACGACTTACAGGTGCACTTAACATGAGATTGATACCTGAATGCCAATACTTCCACCCACATCCATATGCTTCCAAGAATTGAAGGTTGTTTACAAAAACTCAGGCCCATATGCTTATTTCTAGACAAAATATAAATGCAGATGCCAAGCATATGGGTAGTGGGTTAGCTGCAACTATTTTTCCAACTGTGCAGCTATAAGTTCTGAGCTTGAAAATCCGAACAATTCCTAATGTCAAGCTATGCACATTCATTACTGTGATCAGAGAGACAGCTGCAATTGAATTTCATGCCAAGTACTATCAACTGAAAGTTCCTTTGCGGCTTCCTTTTGTTTTATTATGATTACAAATAAAACATGTTTCTTAATAGGAGAATAACTTATTCTGAAGAGCACTTTTGAGTTTTAAATGCCTTTCGAGTTCTGGAAAGTAAAGAAAAAGTAATATTCACAGTGGTCCCAGAGAACTTCAGCACTGCGTATCTGCTTGGGTGCTTCAGTCTGATTTTTGAAACCCTCAGAACTTTAAACAAGCCACCCTCATCTATTACGATGGGTATCTAGAAAGTAGATCTCTTTAGAAATATTTTCATGTTAACCTGTATTAGTTCATTGCAACAAAAATACTATTAAATAGTGTACCAGTTAACATAACTGACTCCCCCAAATAGATGTGAAAATCCAACCATCTTACCATCTGAGCTTTCTGTCTTTCTTCTCGATCTGTTTCTATCCATCTCTGAACAATGTGGTCTTCAAGATCTGCCTTTCTTTGTCTTTCGTCCATCTCTTCTCTCATTTCCTGTGTAATTGCCTCTTGATCTTTGATAAGACGCTGCCAAACACACAAGCATAAATTACTGTTGCTAAGCTACTAACCGTAATTTTGATTCTCTCTTTAACATTTATTAAAACTTAATTAAACTAGAATTTGAATATATCCACACATCTCATTCCACTGCATAGCATAAACTATTGTAACTGTCCAAGACAGTGATATTCCCTGCTGCTTTACTCACTTGGAATTGTGCTAAGCCTGAGTCATCAGAGTGATCTCCCAGCTTTATACCGATGTAATTCCATCCCATGGATTACAAGGGAGCACAGAAACAGAATTCCAACTGAAATTAATTAGATTCATCATGAAAATATTCTCTACTTTTATGGCATGTGTTAGCCAAGACCTCAAAATGTTTCACAAATATAAATCAGGTTTCATGGTACTGAGACTTACAATAAACACAACTGCAGACTGAATGCAAAGCAGTACGAATCCACACTGGAAATAGAAATTTTAATTCTCAACAGTTTTTCTTCATATTCATCAGGGCATATCTATACTGTATTCTGAAGAAGGCATAATTCTCTCCCAGTCCTGCTGGAATCTGTTGGGCTGTATCAGCAGGGTACAGAAGCACAGTTAACATACACTGCCTCTCAACAGGCCTTCCAACCCTGCAAACGGCCTCTCACTGACAGCAGTAAAGCAGTCAGTTCAGGGCACGGGCAGGGAAAGCCTGCCTGTACAGGCTCTTGTGGGCAGACATATAGCCCTGGTTAGTTAAATAATTGCAGTCTTTCTAGCCTAAAGAGGATGGTCACTGCAGAAATAGTTCCTTTAAACAGATGACTTTACTGGAACACAAGTGATCTCAGCTTGGTTTGTTTTATGTAGCCATAGGACAGCTGTATTTAATAAATAAATGCTAAGAGATTTAGCCCAGTTATGCTCAGCATGAATGACAAAAAGTCTACAGCCAAAAGCTTTAAGAAGTAAAACATAAGGAGACACATGCTTTAGAATAACGTTTAGCAGTTTTGGATGGCCACTTCTGCTTGCTTTCCAGCCAGATGTATATGTATGCGAGGTGGGGACATGCAGCTCTGGTTTCTGAACACTTAACTTACCATTTCTGATCAAAATCAACCTTACTAACGTCTTTGACTGGCAGTCTGGCTTTTCAGTCATATTTAACTTTACATTTAAACCCCTTCCTTTTCCCTCACATAGGCTGACAGAATGAATACAACCAAATCTGAGAACTACATAGGAAGAACCATTAAATAGAAACATCTGCAGAGTTCCCTAACAATTACCTGTTCAAAAAGCTGTCTTTGTGATTCAAGTTCCATCTGTCGTACTTCTATATCTTGAACAGTAGCAGCTGTTTCTTGCTCTCTCATTGATGCCTTGAGGAGAAGAGAAACACATGAAAATGGAGCAAGGGAGAAAAAAAAGCAAGAAAGTCCAAACCCAGAAGTGACATCCCACTTCTAAGTTCTAGTTAACTTTCTGTCATATGATGAACGGTGGAAAATACTGAACGTTGGAAGTACAGGACAAGGTGAAGGCAAGAGGCACAGGAATAATTTTGAATCCAGCCACACGTTAGGGAAATGTCAGGCTAATGCTAATAATCTGCAAGATACAGCTACCAATTAAATAGTCTCTGAACCCAAACGGCTGTGGAAGACAGCAGAGAGATACAAGTGGCCACCTGGGCTGAGCTGCAAAAAGAAGAATCTGACAGTGGCCTGACCCTGCAAAGTGTGCTGCTGAGATACACAGAATAGCTCAGCAGAGACTACATTTGTGCCCACGAGGTTCAAAAGCTCATGCTCTGCTCTCTCTTGGTATGGTGCTTGAACTACTAAGCCTGCAGGAGCAGAGGCAGACCTGGCCAAAGGCTGTTCCAGAGTTAATTTGCAGTCTGGATATACAGCCCACAGACAACTGATAATTGATGAGTCCTTTAAGGAGCTAATTACATTTTTCAACGCTGTTAATATAGAGATAAATTTGGCTTTTCCCAGGAATTCTGCCAGTTAAAACAAGACACGGGAACACTGGAAGTGCCAAATAAAACTGCTAAATTATACATTTACACTTTAAGTCATCTACCTCATGCTAAACATACCCCTGGGCTCACAAATCACAGTACATTTTAGCTATGCATTTTTTCTTAGTTATTGTTCCCAATAAACCTTCAAGAAAAGAACTGCTTGAGCAATACTCAGCCTTTCTTGCAATGTCATCATCAAGACGTTTCAGCTCCGTTTGACGCCGATCTTGCTGGTATTTCAGATAACGCCTTCTTGAAGCATCTAGAAATTGTAGTTCCTTTACTTTCAATTCTCTTCTCACAGCAGCCAGTCTTCAAAGTCAAAATAAACAAAAGCAAGGGAATTTGTATGTATGAGAGGTCAATAAAAAGGGGCACAAGCTCGCACCGCAGTTGCTCACCAGTTTCTGTGAGCTAAACTCTAATGTATGAAGCGTAGGGCAGTCGCTTTCGTTCTTGTAAACTACCCAGTTTTCATTTACAAGTCAAAATTAAATTCAGAGACACACACAGACATCCTCGGATGGCAATCTCTCCCAATTAAGCTTTGAAGCCCTGTGTTCCTGTTCCTGCTGTACTTTAATAAGCACCAGTTTAGTATTGTAATGATCGAGACCTGGAAACTGTTCCTTAGCGTAATTGTCAGCGCCCTGGTACCTCTTTCAGCACAAAATTAGTCCCGAATTTATTTGCAAAACATCAAACCCTTTCAAGGAACAAAACCACAAACTCAAGAATTAGTTTCATTTCTTAGAATAAGAACCTAATTTGTAGGTTGCAGAAAGTGTTACGTTTAGTTAATCTAATAAACTGTGTTAAAATTCTCTTAAGCCTTCACAACTGCAAAATGTCTGAACTACCAGATTAACTTTGGTATTATTACAACTCTTTGCTCAGCAACTTATACATAAAAGCAGCCTCTTTTCTAACTCTACTGGACACATAAGAATCTGTACAGTATAGCATCAATAGCATCAATCATAGGGTCTGGCCTCTTCTACCAGGCAAATAATAGGACCCGAGGAAATGGCCAGAAGTTGTACCAAAGGAGGTTTAGGTTGGACATGAGGAGAAACTTCTTCTCTCAGAGGGTAGTCAGGCAGTGGAATGGCCTGCTCAAGGAGGTGGTGGAGTCGCCGTCCCTGGCAGTGTTCAAGAGGCGCCTGGATGAGGAGCTACGAGATATGGTTTAGTAGCTTGTAGTACTAATAGGAATGGGAAGGCGGTTGGACTAGATGATCTTGCAGGTCGTTTCCAACCTTTTGTGATTCTATGATTCTATGATTCAATACTCTCAATTACTCTAACTTACTCTCATATTTGTTGAATAAGTCTGTCCACAGTACAAGTATGACAATTAGCTGTCCAAAAGCATTCACAATCTGAAGTGATCAGACAAAAGGCTGAGAGCTGAGACAAAAACATGAAGTATGTTGGCCTCCGATATGTTCTACTCCCTTGGGCAAGGCAGCAATACAACCTAGATTACTTCATTCTCACACCAAAATCTGACCTACCAGACCACACTGCTCTCCCATGCTACAATTTATACAAATTAGTGGCCATTTATCCTTTACTCATGGTTAAAAATGTAACAGCAGGATACTGTAGCCAGGTCCCTCATGTTTGTCATACTGTAATACCTCTGCCTCCTTTCTGCCAGCTTTTCTTCCTCTTCCAGTACCATTTTTCGCCTTTGTTCTTCAGCTTCTCGGAGTAATTCCTGCTTTCGGTAGAAGGCTTCATCTTCTGCTTTCCGTTCCTGTGCTTTAGCTTCTAATTCATGCACTAACTGCCTAAATGGAATGAGATCACGTGTTCATATATCAAGAATTGATTACTTTGAAATCGGTATCTGTACTAGCAAGGAAGTACTGAAGTGTGATGCCACGAGAGCGTGGCACCCCTCTTTATGTACTGATAAAATACACGGGAAAGAGTAACAGTGCTGACTTTCACAAACAGCAGGGCTTTTCAAGTAAGTGCAAGCATTTTCTTCCTCACATTCTTAACAAAAAACAGGTTTCTGAAGGTGTCTCGTAATCATGGCTCCCACCCATTTCAATGGCAAGCAAGGAACACCTGGCCCAACACAAAGTTGGATGCGACAAGCTTGAGATTTAGGTTCTGACTTCTAAACTTTCACCTCTGAAGATCATCAGCCCAGTATTTTCTGTGAATTTATAAGCATATTTGGTTTAAGATAAGATTGCCTATTTAACTTAAAGACCACGTCAAACCTAATAACTATCCACAGGTTCTTTAAAGTCATCTTCCCCACATTTTTTATATCATTGCCTCTGTTCTTAGACATACACATTATAACAGGAAAAATGAATTGTGTCCACTTGTCCCTCCCAGTCTGACACTGTCTTCAGCTTTCCCATCAATACCTCTCTCTTAAGTATTCAATTTCATCCTGTCTGATCCTCTCCCGTTCCTGAGTTTGATAATCCACAATGAACTTGGGATATTTATTAAATACAGGGTACTGTCCTTTTGTAAGTGGCATGAAGTCATCAAGCACACGTTGTGGATGGATATCTGGTGGTGTAGTCTCCATAAGATGATAAGCTCGTTTAATCACAGTGTTAACATCCAGGTTGTTGCGATGATGAAAGAAATACTGTAAGAGATAGGCTGCCATTTACATTCTACAAAAGATTAAGCAAGTTTTTAATACACCTATGTGGGAATAATTAAGTAAATTAGCAAGTTCTATATTCCAGAAGTTGAAAAAAAAAAAGGATTCTTTAGTTAGCCCTATCAGTTAGTAAAATGTCATGGGCTCAAGGGACTTGACCCAAACTTGATCCAAGTTCTAAAAGTGTACTTGGGTTCTTTTCCTTCCAGTCCAACAGCAGTTGTGTAAGACATACGGGAACTGAGGTGTGACGTGAGAGTGTCATACTGCCCACGCAGGCGTTCATTCCCCTGGATAAACCTCACTCAATGTTTAGTGTTTACACATGAAACATGGAAGTTCCTCTCTGAGTAGGACTATTTTTCCCGTCAAAGATCTTCACCAAGAAAAATTTTCCATTAGCTTTTCAAAGATCTGATGCCTATCAAAATGCTCACAAGAGCATTTTCAAGGTGGAACCATTTGTCTGCAGACATGTTTTCATATGAAAAATCCTCCTCCTTTCTTCTAAGGCTAAACATGAGAAAACTTTCATTTAGCTTCAGAAAATGTCAGATAATACTGCCTAATTTTGCGGTCCGAAAGCAAAATAATGAAACATCACAGAATCACTGCCTTTTTTCTCCACACGCAGAAGTCAATCTTAGAACCTCAGATAAAAGGCAGAATTATTTCGTGGTTGATGAACCATTGACATTTACAGTGTAACTTCTAGCAGCGTTCTAAAGCTTATGAAAGCTATTAGAGATCTTACTGCATGAAACTGCAGGATATTGCTCAACTTTTTTATCCATTTATTGTCCATTTATCAGGTGTTAGACGACTGTTCAGCAACGTAATAATGTATTAATATGGCACTGAAACACCTCCTTCAAAACTCAACAACAGCAGATACGGTGTTTTACACTTTTCTGTAGCCACACTTTCAGATGACCAACTTAAAAAATCAGATGTTTACCTCAAAATCCTGACTTTGATTACAGAGAAGCAAAGGAGCTCTGGAACAAATAATATAGGCAACAACAATCATTAGGAAGTATGAGGGATGGTTAGAGAAGATATTATCGAAGACTTTGAGCCATTCTTCTCTTGTTAGAACCTCAGAGAACAGGGTTTCTAGAAGAGGCCAGGCATAAACCTGCATCATTTGGGAAATGTGACAAAACAATCCATTAGTAGAATTCTACCATTCATTTTACAGAAAAAAAATATGAAATATTCTTGCCTTATACCAAAAATCTACGTAAGTTATGAAAGAAGCTGAAACCACATTAGCATATAAGCTTTATTACTCACTATCAACATTCAAAAGTAATATGAGATAAGCAAACATAATTTTCTTATTTCATCGGATGTTTAAATACTCTGTTCAGCTTTGTGAAGCTAAAATCATCCTTCATATTAAATATGTATAATTATGGATTAAACTTATTTACAGAATTCACCTCACCTATGCCAAATTAAAAAAAAAAGGTGAATATGCATTTATAATTTGACCAGTAGATTTTCAGGCAATGTGCACCTGAAAGGGAAGGACACCTACGACCTGCAGTAGCGCATGCACAAGATTTATGACCAATCAAAAAGGAAAGCTTCAGGAAAACAATGATACGTTCTCTACACTTGTATCATTCAATATTATTTACTGAAACTGCCTTACAAAATTTATGTCAAAACAAAGCACAAGCGCACTATCATTCCCAGTACTGACAGTTCAAATACAAACATTGGCTAGAACATTACCTGTGAAGTCACACTGTATTTTATGAAATGCTGAAGGAGTTCTTTGTCATGATGTGCTAAAATATTTTCCATCATGCTAAGGATATTAACCGGAAGATTGGGAAAATATTCAAACCAGTGCTGACAAAAATTAACTAAAAAGAAAAACAAAACACAATCCACTGTAATCCAGAGTGATAGACTCTTGGCAACCTTAAGGTTTCATTATAAAGACTGCAAATGTAAGAGGAAATTTTAAGCAGCAAAGCCTACTTAAGATATTCCTATCTGTCTTCTTTCCAACCATTTCTTCTGAAACCATTCCCACAGCTCACTGCTCCTCCAACTGCACTGTCATGAGTGTTTGGTCAGTGTACTGTGAACCAGACTGGAGAACTAACCCGGTTCAAAGGTACAGTATAAAAAAGCTGGTGTGCTGTGGGACTGAGTGGTTGGAGGCAGGTGGGAATACTTCAACCAGTATTCCTGTCTCAAAAAACTGCAGCCTGGATCGAGTAATTGTGAACATAGTAAGGAAAATATCTGTGAGCTTGGCTACTTATTCACTAACAGCATGTGTTTGCAAAGTGGATATGTATGCTTGGCAGCACATAGCTTGTGCAGACTTAGCAACAGCTGTAACAAATAATTTAACTGTAGTGCACTTCAATTTAGTATGTTTCTTCAGAAAACAGCCATAGTGAGCTTTCAGCCAAATGTCTAATTTTGAGTCACCATGAGTTTAAGACAGCTAAACACAGTAAAACTTTATGAGAGATCATTCCCTATTGACTGGAGCGGAGGTGGGTTTGAATACTTTTCCCATGCCTGAGATACAGACTTTAGCTATTCAGTATGATATCATTATGCTAGATATACTTGTTCTCACTGAGACTTCGCAAATAGTACCAAACTGCTAGCTTTTCTATAAACACTGCAGAAGGAAATCTAGTATCTTGTTTTGATTTAAAAACAAATTTTGGTTTTAAACATGCAGTTGCTACACATTAATTCCTGGCAATACCTTTAAAAGTGAGTCTGGTGAGCTCTTAGGAAACCACCTCATTCATTTCATCAGGAAAAGCTTTTTTGTATAGGAAAGCTTAAACATGTTGCTGCATATTTGGCTTTTGAAAATTGTTACTTACCTACTACTGTAGCAACAACTTCAAAGCAGATCAGCTGGTTGTTCTGGAATAATTTTACAAATGGGAATGCTAGCAAAGGAATATAAGGTGTCTCGCCAAAGATAGCAGACCAGTGAGCTAGAGCTGATAAGGTCCTATACACAAAGGCAAGCATAGGTGTAGAAAACATCAGTACAAAATTGAACAGAAGCATAATGTGCATTTTAAAACTATCATTTAGAAAGACTGTAAACTTCAAAATAGATGCAGGCTTATACCAGTTAAAAAAACAAAAATGCATTAGGGCACTACTATTTCATTTTAGCTGCTTTCAGCTAAAATGGGATGCATTTAGATCAGTATATGAATATATGGCTGGATGTGGCTCTGGGCAGCCTGGTCCAGAGGTTGGCAACCCTGCACACAGCAGGGGGGTTGAAACCAGATGGTCATTGTGGCCCTTTTCAACCCAGGCCATTCTGTGATTCTATGAAGATATAAATCCACAATATTTAAATAAACATACATATACATTTTACCTCTGTAAAACTCTCAGCAGTTTCCTGCTTTTGAGGGGATACTCATTCTGAATATTCACAAATGCGCTGTGGGTACCCTTATCTATCAGGCTACTGAACGCTAAGTGGTTTTCAGGAAGCTGTAATAAGGAACGCCAAACAAACATCCTGTAATTAAAACACAGACTTAGTCAAGCAACTTCTCTTTCACAGGCCATTAGAGACAAGCAAGCTGCTTTTGCTCAAGCATGAACATGCACACAAACATACCTGTATTTTGCTGGATACTCGCCATATCCTTTCAATAAGGCCTGTAAGCGTTTCTTGTTTAATCCACCTGGCAATTCATTCTACAAAACAGGGAATCAGCAGTAAATGTGAGGATTTCTCATTCATTAGCTCTTTCCTTGCACTCTATTCAATGGCAGTAGCCAAATATTGAAATCTGTAGCACACCTTACAAATATATATAATGTGTACAGCTATATTATCTTAAGTATTTCAGCAACAGAGATCACTCATCTGCTCAAGTCAAGAACAGCTGCCACTGATTTCAGATCAGAACCTGACTGACTAAACTATATATAGTTAAATGATTGATACAGTCAAACATAAGGCATATTGACATAAGTGACAGATTACATTGTGATGAATGTCACAGGAGAAAAAAACACATATGTGTATATATATGCATATATGAGAATATATATATATACACATGACACTCAGAGACATGAAGAGAAGGCAGCACAATAAGGGAAATAGACATAACAGTAATACATCTCCTAAATAATTAAGAAAAATGAAGTAGCTTCTAGGCAGGTATTTCAGAAGCGCAGTTTGCAAGCAGGGAAGCAGATTGGATTTAGCAAATATCCAAACGTGTCACAAGTTGAACAACTTCAGAGGTGCCCAAACCTGACTGGAGCAATGGTAGCTCTGGTTGCATCGCATAATACAGGAGTTACGGACAGAACGGAAAGAAGAAGCGGTGTTAAAACCCCTTTAACTCTGCTCAGATATCCAAGTGAATCAGTGCCTGAACTTATTCTTCAAACTAAATGGCTTTTCTTTTTTTGTTCCCCGAGGAACCTTAAATGCACACCGGAGAACAAAATATTTACAACTCCTTCCTACCTCTTTATTTTCAAGTGGTGCATTCATTTGCACTTTCAGTAGCCGTGTTTGAATTTTGCTTCCTTTGGATTTCCAAGGCTGCTCTGACCTTCCTGAAGTCACTCTTCTTGTCAGCTTGTTTGCCTCTGACTTGCACTTGGGCCAATCTTCTACTACTTTGAACAGCGGAGGTGGAGGCTAATATTAAGTGAAAATGACTCAGTTAACATCTTGTAAGACAGAATAAATAACGCTATAATTTGATGTCTATTTTATATGCAATATCCTTGAGCTTGAAGGCCACAGTACAAAGAGCAGAGACATATTTATAACAAAAACAAATACATATGATCTGTATACTCCTAAATATATATGGCAGTGAATTAAACTGCTGTAATAAATAGAAAGACTGTGAGAATGTATACACAGCTCCCAAACATCTACTCAGACATCACGTTATTTCCTTGTTTAGCAAAAACTGAAATATAATTGAGGTACTATAAATGTGTATCACATCGTGTTCAGGTTATTTATTGTAAGACGTTTCTCAATGTTATAAAAGACTTTGCATTTCCATAGCACCTCCTAGAAAGAACACTAAAGACTTTTACAAACTTTAATTAATCTTCAGTGTGAGGTGGTAGGTATTAATTCAATTTTAGAGACTGGGAAAGCAAGGAACAAAGTGGATATCCCAGTTCATGTCAACCTGGCAGCAAAAGCGCAAATGGAATGCATATGTGACATCTTTACATATCCTTCCTCAGCTCCAACTCCTTCATTATCCGAAGCTGGTTACTGTTTATTTCAATGACACAGTGATTAAAGATACGTGGAATTCTGGATTTAGAAACCTGACTCCCATTAATAAATTACTTTAATAAAATAAGAACTGGTATTTAGAATGCTTGTTATTTAGGCAGGACTAGGAGTATGATTGTGCCATAATGATGGATGCTGCGATCGAGTAACACAGCAAGAACCATCCATGCCTGCAGTTTAAGAGAGCGGTAGTTGCAAAACGTTTCTTGCTAGGAAATGGAACAGAAGCAGCACACAATTGTGCTGTTTCCATCTCTCCCAGAATGTCATTACAAAGTAAAATCAGTCCCCATTAATTGCTGCAGAAAGCAATACCGTCTTTCCTTCCTCCCAAAACCAAAACCAGAGTGATACGCTTTAAAAATGCCACACTACCTGACAGGCTGGAATAGAAATGAAGGAACTCAGCGAACCACCTTTTCTGTTTTTGTAGTGTTAAGTACGGCACTCCAGCACTTCTAAGCCAATGACATGGCAGCAAACTACTGCTGATACAAAAGTTATGTGGACAAGTGTCACCTTTAATGGGATCTACTGCAATTATAAGAAATATAAAACACCGTACCTTATTCACCTCCTGAGTCAAAGCTTGGACACTGTATAAATTAAGGCTACCATTTTCCATTACTGATGCAATATACCGTCCATTGGGGCTAATTGCTGCTGTACTAATTCCTTCTTCATGACTCCCAATGACAAAAAGAATTTTGTATGTTTCTATACTGATAAATCTCATAATATTATCTTGACTTAACACTCCAAGGACCTGTAAGTCAAAAGAATTAATCAATAATGCTGTCAGTGTCAAACAAGGAAGAATACCAAATTAAGAAATGCCATTTCATTAAGCTAGAGGAGCAACTGAACAAATATTTAGCACAGAATCTGTCCTTTGGCATGGCAGGGGCCCACCTCCCCACTGTCCTCAAAAAGCCCCCCAAAATACATGCGCTGAATCAAGTAATCAAACATCCACTCTTAAGTTTGTAAGTAACTGACCTGATTGGAGCCCCCATCAAAACTGTCAGGGAGGAATTCCAGCTGACAGACAGCTCGTACTTCTGTAGGCATCTGGATTATTCTTACCAACTGCTTGGATTCTAAACACCATAAGTGAAGATGGTTTGATTTTCCACCAGCTACAAAAATCCGGCCATCTCTGGGTCACAGATGAAGCAAAGTTGCCATGAGAATATTATAGTTTAAGCTACAAAGAGAGAGATCATACATTTCCTGCTATGCCCTCATATCACTCTGGAATCTGACGTTATTCCCATCATACTCTCCTGAAAGTACAAAATAGCTTCTAAATAATACAATTTCTTTCGTAATGGATAGCTTAAACCTTATTTTACTGGTCATTAAATCAACTTTATTTCAACTGCTATTTCAACTGTAATAAAAGCTGCTATGGAACCTTGCTGCAAGTATAAGTCATAGCAGATTTCAAATGCTTATCATTGTATACAGTTCAATACCTCCATAAAACACTGCATATAAGAAAAGCAAACCTGTTTTAAAATTACAGGTTTTGTAGTCTGCCTTTGGAATGTTTAAAGTAGCAGCTTACCTGGTAACTGCAAAGACCTTATAATGTAATGCAGAGCCTTCTACTGTGGTTGGCAACTGATATTTACAGTGAAGAGTATCAAATTCCCAGGCAAAAACAGAATTATCTTTGAAACAGCTGAGGATGGTGTTACTCAATGGAAGAAAAAAAACCTGAAAGAATATGAAAAAATAAAGAATGGAACGATGTCACCAAGGACGTACCCTTTAAACTGGATTAAAGTGAATGGCAGAATAAAATACAGCAAGGAACCATGACAGTGTAACTATCACTGTAACTGTGAAATGAAGCTGCAATGCAAGGCTTCGATCCTGGTGGTGAATGGAGTTATGGAGGTGAATAGAGGTAAATCCAGCTGGTGACTGGTCATGAATGGTGTTCCCCAGGAGTCAGTACTGGGGCCAGTCCTGTTTAATATCACCTAGATGAGGGGACTGAGAACACCCTCAGTAAGTTTGCAGATGACACCAAACTGGGAGGAAGTTGATCTGCTTGAGTGTAGGAAGGCCCTGCAGAAGGATAGGCTGGATCAATGAGCTGAGGCCAGTTGTATGAGCTTCAACAAAACCAAGTGCTGGGTCCTGCCTTTTGGTCACAACAACTCCATGCAATGCCACAGGCTTGGGGCAGAGTGGCTGGAGAGCTGCACAGCAGAAAAGGATGTTGGGGTGTAAACTGACAGACGGCTGAAGGTGAGCCAGCAGTGTGCCCATGTGGCCAAGAAGGCCAACAGCATCCTAGCTTCTATCAGCGTACTCAGCATGGGTGAGGCTACACCCTGAATGCTGTGTTTGTTTTGGGCCTCTCACTACAGCCAATTTATCTCACTGAAATGACACAGGAGTTTATCTGAGTTATTTTCAAAGCTGTTCCTCCCTCTTCTGGAGGGTTCTGATGATTGTCAGAGAGGGCTTAATAGCTGGGAAAATGCACCCAGCTGCAGGAAAGCATGGGAGCCAGGAGCCAGAACTTCTCACTGCGCACAGGTGGGTTTTGAATAGCTTGCTGCATCTTCTACAAACTCACCTCTGCTTTCAACAATCTGCAAATGCACTCTGTGAAGCACTTATCCTCAGGCTTAAGCTCCTCAGTTTTGCACAGAATTACTAAATGTAAGAAATACTGTACAAAGTTTAGCAGTGCATTCTGCAACTATGAAATGCAGTTTGTCATAAAAGAAAACAAAACCAAACTTGTACTTTTTTTTCCATTATTCCAAACACGTTTACCATTTATATGTAATTCCTTTTAATAAAGAAAAATAAAAACATTTTTTTTTAATGTATGGGTGTTATTGGATACATTCAGGTTGGATGTTAGGAAATACTACTACTCTGAAAGGGTGGTCAGACACTGGAATGGGCTGTCCAGAGAGGTGGTGGAGTCACTGAGCCTGGTGGTGTCCAAAGAGCGTTTGGATGTTGCGCTGAAGGACATGGTTTAGTGAGAACCATTGGTGAAGGGCGAATGGTTGGACTGGATGATCCTGTGGGTCTTTTCCAACCTTAGTCATTCTATGATTCTATGATTTTCGCTTAATGACAAATCACTGGTCTAGATGAGAGGTTCTGCTTTGGTAGGAGAACATCCAGCTTCAGCCAGTGCCCTATAAGTGTAATTTTGAAGGTTAAATTCAAAATGTTTTCTGCTATTTGAGCACTGAGGGACTGACTACCCGAAGGACTCAATGGCTGAGATCTGCAGTCAGTACCAAAAAGTTCAGAGTTTTGGTCCGAATGGTTCATTTGGACCTTGAAATTTGAATACATGGGATGGTATTCATCATGCTGAATGTCAGTGACTGAAAGTTAGATGTCCAGCCCAAATTAGTCACTTGACGGTGAACAAAAGTTACCCCTAGGGCAAAAGTCACTTCACGTACCACATTCATGTGTAAACAGACTGAGCTGCACGTCCTACCTTAGGGACTGTGAGGAAGCCTAAGACAAAAATCTGAGGACGGATTGATGCCCATCATGCAGATGGGTGAAGCTAAGCAACAAGATTTCCACCTTTTCTTACTTCCAATTGTAAAAAAGTCTGTGGGTCCTTCCAACAGCAAATGTAGCCCAAGAAGAGCTTCAAGTTTCTGTTTAAGCTCTGGCAAACTGGACCAGTTCCTCATTTTCTGCTTTGTCCTAGAAAAATACCACAAGCTACTCACAAGCAGCTGCTGAATAAGCAGCAATGCTTTGAAAATTGTCATTATAGGCGTCTTTTCTTTAGCTCTTCTTTCTTGTCTGTTTTTCCACCGCTGTTCTTAACAGTATACAACTCAGCCTCTGTCATGGTAAATAAGCTTTGTCTCATACGGACTGAACGGAGGGTGTGTTTTGGAGTGCAAACTGGGCTTAAATTAAAGAGGCATCACAAAGTACACTGCAGATCAGTGTGAAAGTAACACAAAGACTCAAATAGCAAGTAGGAATCCAACTTTGGACAGTATGTGTCATGGTTCTATCTAATAATAAATCTGATCTTTAATCAAGCACTTATCTATCATGTTTTGGACTGTGGCATGGGAGTAAACATCATCATCTCTGTTCTAAGCATTGCAAAACGAAATCCAGATAAAATGGATTATTTGCATTAAGTCCTATTAGAAATGGTAGAGCCAAACCAAAATTGCAGGCTCTTAATTCCCAAATTCATGATTTATTCCCTCGGTGATAGTCAGTAATGCTTAGACTTAAAAGTTTGTTTCCATACTGTAACATCCTGACCCTACCAAATTCCACGAGTCATTCATCAACAGGAAGTCTCTACACTTCGCCTCAAGAAAGATACTGAGCAGCAGAAAAATCATAGAATAGAATGGTTTGCGTTGGAAGGGACCTTTAAGACCATCTACTTCCAGCCCCCCTGCCATGGGCAGGGATACCTTCAAGTAGAGCAGGCTGCTCCAAGTCCCATTCAACCTGTTCCAGCGCCTCACAGAGATGAATTTCTTCTTTATATCTAAACTAACTCTGTCCTCTTTCAGTTTAAAACCACTACCTCTCATTCTATCACTACAGATTCTTTTTTAATAAGTCTCTTTCCATCTTTCTCATAAGTATTAGAAGGCTGCAATAACAAAAGTCGTATCAAGTAAAGAAATATCTTCTTTGAATGGAAGACATGATAATTATTTTAGTGATGCGTTTTTCCACTCATGGAAAGGGTAGATAACAGCAGGACAAGGGGAAACAGTTTTAAGTTGAGGGAGGGAAGATTTAGGTTGGATATCAAGGGGAAGTTCTTTACCAAGAGAGTGGTGAGGTGCTGGAACAGGCAGCCCAGAGAGGTTGTGGATAGCCCATCCCTGCAAGTGTTCAAGGCCAGGTTGGATGAGGCCCTGGGCAGCCTGGTCTGCTATCAAATGTGGAGGTTGGTGGTCCTGCCTGCAGCGGGGGAGATGGAGCTTGGTGATTCTTGAGGTCCCTTCCAACCCAAGCCATTCTGTGATTGTATACTACACAAAAGTTTTAATAAAGCAACAAAAAATGTATACATAATTTCCCACAGTAATTGCTAGGTGGCATTGCAGATTAACAAAATTTCTGCCTGACTAAGAACACAGTGAAAGCACTCAAACAAATATCCTTGTCCTCTGCAAAATCAGCAGTTTTTTAGTGACCAACCTGATGAGAAATTTGGTTTGAAGTGGTATTTGTAAGACTACAGTGTAGGGCAGCACGTCTGTAGGCAATGATCTGGTACTGCAGTGGTACTTATTGTAGTATTTATGCTTAAGTTTGACATTTGGTGGCATAAGCACACCTATTTAAAGCAGCATAATGCTACAGTAGACCTATTAATATCACACCCTGATATAAAGGGACTCCTTCTCACCCCCTAAGCTCTTCCAGTATGAATGTCTGTGCAGGAAACCAAAACAAAGAAACCACTAGGCTAAAATGCAGCATTTTCTTTTTTACTGCATTACACTCTTAGAATCACAAATTCATTCAGGTTGGAAATGATCTCTGGAGGTCCTCTGAGACCATCCCCAAGTGAAAGAAAAGTGAACTTTCAGGTTAGCCTGGGTTGATCAATGTCATATCCAACCAAATAGTCAGTATTTCTACAAGTGAAGATTCCTTAAATGTTTCCAGCAGATCTTTGTAAGTATTGACTGTCTAGTGGCCTGACTGATATGGCAGGAGAACAGTTAAGAAAATTAGCCCAAAAAATACATATAAGATTTAGCTCCAATTTTAAAAATATAACAGAATCACATAATCATTGAGTCCAACTCCTGGCTCTGCACAGGGCCATCCAAAATACAAACCTGGTGGCTGAGAGCGTTGTCTAATCAATTCTTGAACTCTGGCAGCTTGGAGCCATGATCACTGCCCTGGGGAGGCTGTTCCATGCTTGACCACTCTCCGGAGCAGACCCACCTGCCCCTCCCCTTCGGCCCTGCTGCTGTCACAGAGCAGAGCTCAGCGCTGCCCCTCCATTCCCCTCGCCAGGAGCTGCAGCTGCCATGAGGCCTCCCCTCAGCCTGCTCTGCTCTGGGCTGAACAAACTCAGTGACTTCAGCTGCTCCTCATACGTCTTCCCTCTGTCTTCAAGTACTGTGATTTTAATGTGTGGTGTTACTCCTCCTGAGGTATGTTTTTCTACCCTTTAGCAATTGCTCTTTACTCACCTGCTGTATACCCACAGACTGACGAACATTAAGCTTTCTTTTTCTTTGAAAGGTGTCCAAGTCCCACAGCTGTGCTGTATCGGTGGATGTGGTGATGGCATATCTGCCTGAGCCATGGACAGAGATGGAAGACACTGAAGAATCATGGCCTCTCATCCAACTAACAAGTTCCTGTGTTTCTGCAGGATGAAAAGAAAAAAGAATATGAAAGTCATTCAGAAGGCAATGACTACTACTTTGCTTTTCATACCACTTTACACTTCGTACAGCACTATGCCATAAAAGTGACTTTTAAGCATTGCTGATATATGACCATTTACCATTGCAATCCAACAAACAAGAAACAAAGTCTTCATTTATTATACCACAGAGAAACAACCTTCTCATCTCTAAGTGACAGGTTTTATTCTCAGTTCTACAGAGAAATCCAGCTTGCACCGACTTGTTTAATTTAGCCCAATAATCTATCTTAAGAAGTCATGAACATTGCAATCAAGTAAAGTAAGCATGCCTTGTGGGCCAATTATTTGATGTGAACATCAGCAGAAATATCAAGTAGTTGAGACTGAATGTTCTGCTTACAGTTCTCCACTTGTTTTAACTTGTGGACAGTTTGTATGAGTGATTAGACAGCTATTCACAGGTGCAAGGAAGAAAGGTTTAATGACAATGGGCTATGACTACAGGAAAACACAGTCAGAAAGCAACACCTCATTAACTGTTTTAGAGTCCAAAGCATTTTTATGCTGTGTAATACATACTCAGGAAATAGTACCTCTGACTACATTGTTTCTCACTTGTGAATGCATGACCACTAATCTTTCCTCAGCAACTAACCCTATTTGTGGCAAGACTACTTACATCAGCTGTTTTAACCTGACAGTCCATGGGATTGCTCCAGCTGATCAACTGCCAGGGCACCAAAGATGGGAAATGGCTATAAAGCAGCTTGCAAAGCCTAATGGTGAAGCTTTCTCCTGTGCTTACAGACATTTGAGTGTTTCAAGCTGTTGCCAGATGAGAGGATATCATGGGATTACAGAGAATGGCTTCTAAATTAGTGGATGGCCCTCACTATTATCTAATACTTTGTTAAGGATAGTCCATCCAGTACTGACTTATGTGAAGGCCATCTATACTCCAAGACACTTTTCAGTGTGATTTGGTATCTGGAGACAGCATTATCTCAAAATGCAGGACTGTAAGATCATAGAATCGCAGAATGAATCACAAAATGGCCTGGATTGAAAAGGACCACAATGATCATCTAGTTTCAACCCCCCTGCTATGTGCAGGTTGGTGAAGTACTGGAACAGGTTTGCCCAAGGAGGTGGTGGATGCCCCATCCCTGGAGGCATTCAAGGCCAGGCTGGATGTGGCTCTGGGCAGCCTGGTGTGAAAAGCTTCCTGCTAAGGATATTTTGTAAGATTTCTCCAAGTGCACCCAACAACTAAGTTTGGCCTTACTGTTGTTGAAGGAAAAGCACGGAGGATTTCAGGTCCTATTTTCTTTTCTTCATTTTGGGAAAGACAATGCAGCTGGAATTTTTGATGGGTTACTTTACAAAGAATTAATTGTCAATGCCCTTCCCCGTGTAAACAAGTCAGAGGCACACAGCTGGCCTGTGAAATTAATATTTAGACACTGGTAGATACAGATCTACCAGCATTTGCAAAACAACTGACAGTCATTTCAGTGTGCCCAGTCAATTAGTTGACATGTATTCCTGCAAAAATAGTTTAAAACCGGTTCAGCTGCTAACTGTCATACTAAAAATCAAGATTACAATGAGACAGTAACAATCCACATAATAATAAGGCTTTAAATTTCTCCTTACCTGTATCAAAGCACTTCACAGAATAATCAGCCAAAGCCACCAGGAATTCTGTCTTTCTGCGAAGATTAAATGCCAAAGCAGTGCAAGCCTGCATTGTTCGCTGAACGAGCTTGAACCTATTTAAAAATACATGCTCTCATTGTGTTAGGAAGCTTTGGCTCATAATGTCAAGTGAGGTATTAACTTAATCAGTTTCAATGTATACTTCACTAAGAGAAAAAAGAACTCAAAAGAAGAAAGAAATCATATGTTCTTATACTATGGTAAGTAGCAGTGCTAACCTGAAAGCACACACTTGAAAAGATATGAATGTATTTCTGTAGATGCCAATACTAGTCGGTTGTAATTCCTGGCTCGTATTATTAACTGATAGCAAAACTCCTTTGGTAGTTCTCCTTCACCGAAGTTCTATGAAAGTGCTGTTCGTTCAGTTTAGTTACAAAGTTCTTATCCTTTGCAGCAGCTAAACTAATACAACAGTACACAGGGAACCTACATGAAATAGTGGCTCGCAGCTTCAGCTCTGAGAATACCACCATCTATCTGCACAGTCATGGAAAACCAATGGTTAAAAACCTGTGGCACAGTGACAGGCAACTTCCATACCCCTGAATGTTGCAGGCGTCAGGACAGTAAAACTGGCATTATATAAATATTCTCACCTGTTTCCATTCAAGTCAAAAACGTATATATTTCCTTGGTGGTCTCCAGCAAGCAGAGAATCTCCAGAACTGTCAAAAGCCACATTCAGAAAACGTATTGCCTTGGAATGATATCCTGTGGCACTATGAATTATGTTTACTATAACTCTGTGGAGAAAGCAGACAAAACAATTGTTTTGTTTTATAACCATGTATTTTTCCAAGACCTAAGATTAACATCTCCCTTGATTACTGTTTTACAATTCTCATCATTCACAGTGTTCTGTGAGGAACCTTCCAGGGAAAATATGTCTTTGTATTATAAAAAATTATACTAAGCAAAGGAAGTCATTCACTATGTTGAAAAAATGTTAGAGAGTAAAGCAGGCAGGAAGAATTCCACCACTCATGGCTCTGTTATGTGGCTCCTAGCTACCTGATCTTCATTTATGTTATTGTATGACACTAACTTGTATGCTGGCTTATCATCATAGCCACACTATCTGAACATGTAGCTCAGCACTCTCAAGGAACTTGGCTCTTCATTAGCACCATAAAGAAACAAGCTAGAAAATGGAAAAGTGACAAATCATCATAAACGGCTATGATTAGATGCAGGGAAGTCGGGAGGTAGGGGAATCCATGTTAACCCCACTTTCCCCATCTGGAGTACTGTGTCCAGGTCTGGAGCCCC